>PVKZ01002044.1:0-272658 GCA_004027375.1 Macroglossus sobrinus
GCTCATGGAAGTCACTGCACCTTCTCCCCTCCCCCTCCTCCTACAGGGAGCTCCAGCATCTGTGAGAGGCACCTTCTTTATTTCTCCCAGTCCACCGCCGGACACCCGGGGTTCTGACCTGTGGTAGCTCTTATGCTCAGACGTGCTGGTGTGCAGTTTGTGTGATTTTTTGTTGAGTTTTAGATGTTCAGCTTATTGTCGTTTCAAGGGGAGAGATCTGAGGACATCTCTCACTCCGCTGTTTCTCACAATATGTACCACATTTTCTTTATCCAACCATCTATCAAATAACACTTTAGTTGTTTCCATGTCTTGACCACTGTGAATAATGCTGCAGTGAACATAGGGGTACATATATCTTTACAGATAAATGTTTTCAGATTTTTTGGGTAGATACCCAGAAGAGAGATTGCTGGGTTGTATGGTAATTCTATTCTTAATGTTTTTGAGGAAACTCCATGCTGTTTTTCATAGTGACTGTACCAATTTACATTTTCACCAATAGTATATGAGGGTTCCTTTTCCCCCATAACCTCTCCAACATTTGTTATTTCTCGTCTTGTTGGCGATAGCCATTCTAACAGGTGTAAGATGGTATCTCATCATGGCTTTGACTTGCATTTCCCTAATAGCTAGTGAAGTTAAGCATCCTTTCATATGTCTATTGGTCATTTTATGTCTTTTGTGCAGGTCCTCTGCCCATTTTTAAAATTTGATTGTTATTTTTGTATTGTTGAGTTATATGGGTTCTTTGTATATTTTGGATATTAGGCCCTTATCAGAGGTGTTGTTTGCAAATATCTCCTCCCATTTTGTTCATTGCTTCTTTATTCTGTTGACTTTTGTCTGTGCAGAAGCATTTTAGTTTGTTATAGCCCCATTCATTTAGTTTTGCCTTTACTTGCCTTGCATTTGAGGTCAAATGAATAAAACTCTTTCTAAGACCAAGATCTGTAAGTTTAGTACTTATGTTTTTTAATGCATTTTATTGTTTCAGGTTATTATATTTAGGTCTTTGATCCATTTTGATTAATTTTGGTGTGTGGTGATAGATAGTCTAATTTCATTCTTATACATGTGGTTTTCCACTTTTCCCTGCACCATTTATTAAAGAGGCTTCATTTTCTCCATTATACATTTTTTGGCTCCTTCATTGAAAATTAGTTGCCCATATATATGTGGATTTATTTCTGGGTTCTCAATTTCGTTCCATTGGTCTCTGTATCTGTTTTTCTGCCAGTACCATACTGTTTTGATTATTGTCTCTTTGTAGTATAATTTGAAGTAGAGAGTGTAATATCTGCAAGCCTTGTTCTTTTATTTTCAGAATTGCTTTGGTTATTTGGTGTCTTTTGTGCTTCCATACAAATCTGATGATTTTTTTTTCATATTTCTTCTTAAAAAATGCCATAGGGATTTTGATGGGGATTGCATTAAATCTGTATAACGCATTAGGTAATAGGTTATTTTAACTACGTTGATCCTCCAATACAAGAATATGAAATATCTTTTTATTTCTTTGTGTCTTCTTCAATTTCTGTTAATAATATCTCAGTTTTTAGTATATAGGTCCTTTACATCCTTTGTTATGTTTATTCCTTGGCATTTTGTTGTTGTTGCAATTGCAAAAGGAATTCGTTTTTTCATTTCTTTTTTTCTGAAATTTCATTGTTAGTATATAAGAACAAAGTGTATTTTTGTACATGATTTTGTATTCTGCAACTTTACTGCATTTGTTTATTAGAAACTATAGTTTCTAATAGTTTTTTGGTGGTGTTTTTAGGGGTTTATGTATAAAGAATTATTTCATCTGCAGAAGATGATAGTGCAACTACATAATTCTCAACTTGGATGCCTTTTATTTTTTCTCTTGCCTGATTGATCTGGCTAGGACTTCCAACACTGTGTTGAATAACAGTGGTGAGAGAAGAAATCCTTGTCTTGTTTCTGATCTTAGAGAAAAAGCTTTCAGGTTTTCACCATTAAGTATGATATTAGCTGAGGGTTTGTCATATATGGCCTTTATTATGTCAAGGTACTTTCCTTCTATACCCATTTTATTAAGTGTTTGAATCATAAATGGATGCTGTATCTTGTCAAATGCTTTTTCTGTATCTATTGATATCATATAATTTTTGTCCTTTATTTTATTAATGTAGTATATCACATTGATTGATTTGCATACGTTGAATCATTCTTATACCTCTGGAAATAACACCACTTAATCATGTATAATCTTTTAAATGTATTATTATATTTGATTTGCTTAATATTTTGTTTAGAATTTTTGTATCTGTATGCATCAGAGATATTGGTCTGTAGTTTTCATGTGTTATCTTTGCCAGGTTTTGGTATTAAGGGAATGTTGGACTCATAAAATAATTTAGGAATTATTGCCTTGAAGATTACTTTTTAAATAACAATCATTTTTATTGAGAAAATCAGATAGCTAATCTTGGGGTACTCTTGATAAAGAAAATTTTAAAAATGAGCCAACAATCACTTTCAAATCCATTTTGGGTCTTTGGCACAGCAATCCAACACTAATGTAGAAAGCCCAAGGTTTCTCTCAAAGTATAGACACATGTAAAAACCCCTTTTTAATGTTTGCAGTTTTCACAAGGTATCTCATTCCATCCCACCTTTCCAACTGCCACATTGACAATAGTTTTATGATTAGAATTTGATGATTGAGAAAAAATACATTGGCAAAATGTAACTATGGATTCAAAGCACTTTTAATGAATCAATCATAGCTACATCTCTCTTCATTAAAAATATATACCACACATGTAAGTCACGTGTTTGATTGCAGTTCTCTGATAGCTCCCTGCACTTTTCCTTCTTTGCTGTTGCACAACTTATAATTATTTTATTTATTCATTTGTAAACTAACTTAATGCCTGTTGCTCCACTACAGTGTAAGTTCCATGAAATCAGGGACCACCTCAATTTCTGCTTACTCTTTTTTTCTCTAAGGCTCAACACAGTACCTGGGACCTGGTAAGTGCTCATTAAATATTTGCTAATTGTGGGCATGGGTGACACAGTTTCTAATGCAGCTTCTGGCCTTTTCTGTGGTAGAACCAGTCAAAATTGAGCTTGCCTAAGTTCTGCAGAAGGCAAGAGGCAACAACCTTCTAGGTAAAACTGCACACACATGGGTCTGTAGAATCACTTTATTCAACAAATACAAGTAAGTACAATGTACGACTGGGAGAAAAAAATAGAGAACCTAAATTAGTCGCAGGGATGAAGAGATGATGTTTGAGCCAATATCAAAAGGATATGTATGAGAACTTTCTGGTCAGAAGGGACTGCATGAACCCAGGCCCTAAAACTGGAAAGAAAAATGTGTGCTAGAAAGATCCAGAGAAGGCTGGTAGTGTGCCTACTGAGGAAACTGATGGTAAATCATTAGCTTCTGAGAGAATTTGTAGTTCTTGAGATACAATACTTAAATTTTATTCCTTATTTTGAGTTGATAACATGTGCATAAGGTAAACAATTCAAAAGGAACAAAAGGGGCACAGTGGAAAGTGTATTTCCCTCCTACCCAGTCATTTCTGCCATGGCCTACCCAGTTTCCTTCCCTAAAGAAACAGCTGTTACCAGTTCTTAAGATAAAATGTTCCCTGAAGGAAATTTTCAGATTGTACTTGTGTAAAATAAATGTGTAAATAAATATGTGAATGAAGAAATGAATATTTTCCTGCTTTTCATCCTTTTTGAGATATACACCAATGAACATTTTGCTGACCATACTTTCTCACTTTTTTCTCTACATGTATTCATTTGCACACACACATGGGCACACACACATGCACACACACAGTTTTACCAAAATGGGACTATAGAATACAAGTTTTCACTGGGATACCTTTCTTTAAAAATGTGCAACCTTTTTTTTCTTACACTTCATACTGCCCCCACAAAGGTAACTCATGTGAATAATCTAGTACATATTTTCGTGTGCCTCCTTCTATGCTTGCATAATTATATAAAACATTTATTTTTCATGTTTTGGACATTTTATTTTGTAACAGCGGCATCCTAATGTGTGTGTGTGTGTGTGTGTGTGTGTATGTGTGTGTGTGTGTATATATATATATATATATATATATATATATATATATATATATATCCACATCTTTCTTTTCTCACTTAACAGTACACCACGGAAACCATCTCATTTTATTAAATGGTGGTATAAAAGGCTGGAGATTATATGTGCCTCACAAACATTCCTTCCCTTTCTAGTGATTCTATTTCTATGGAATAAATTCTCAAGAGTGGAATTGCTAGGTTGCAGTGTATCTATATTTTTAGTTTTAGTACATGATACCAAATTCCTCTCCACACAAGCTATGAGGATTCATTTTTCCACCAGCAATATATGAGAGTACACTTTCTCCAACGTTTCTATATTCACTTTGGTAAAAAACAAGCATTTATGATAACCTTTCAATTTGTTATCAGCTATTTGTTGGCCCATATGTGTAATATTTTGAACACTGAAAATACTTGAGTAGACTCACTTTTGAAGCTAGAACCCTGAGTAGGAAAATGCTTTAATTTTATCCATTTTATTGTAATTCAACTTGTGTTAATAATCACCATGATAGCTACCCATTGCTGAGCACTTCTGCTGCATCCAACATTTATTTACTAAGCACTATTTCATTTAAACCTTAGAGCTATGAGGAGACATTCTTATTTCTTCCATTTTACAAATGAAGAAATTTATAGAAATTGAGGAATTTACCAAAGGTTGTACATCTAGTAAGTGGCACAATGTGTCTTAGTTCAGAATAGGAGTCTTCAATTCAGTGTCACTAGATTTTGATTAGTGTGTATCCCTTTTGGCTACTGGAGGATGAGACTAGTCCTGATTTTTGTAGAGGTGCACCTTTGTCCTTTGTAGAGATAGTGAAGAGTGAGCTGGGGGTACACCCAAGGTCCCAAGTGCCCTGTGTTTGGACCAAGCCTATTGGATGTGGGTGGCTCTGTCTTGCAGCTGAGGGAAGTTGTGATCACAGGATAAGAGCCTAGAGTCAATGTATGAAGTGGGATTTGGAAGGCTGGATTTTTATCTCTTGTCCCTAGGCAGACTTTCTGTCATTCAGAAACTGGAAGTCTTTCCTTAGGTGCTCTTCTTTTATGGACACTTTGGATCAGAATCTTTCTAGGCTATCTCAGCAGAATAAAGCAGGCTTCTGGGGGGAAAGTCTTATACACAGAGTAGTTCATCTCCAGCCCTGAGTGTGTTTTCATTCCTTTAGCTCTGTTTCTGTGCTGACAGGATGCATTCTTTAATGTCACTGTGATAGCATAAGTACATATGCAAATGATTTGCAGAGTGCTAATTTCATGAGCATAGAATTCCAGCCAAATATTCCTCCTGAGAGAAAGTGAAGGACACTTTACAATTCTATCCCAATAAATAATTACAAAGAGTTAATCAGATGCAAATTGGTTCATCAAATAAAGGGAATAACTGATATTAATGCTTTGGCTGAAAATAGTTTTTCCTTGAAAGGGTAATCAAAGTAACCATCAATCATTGAGCACCCAGTAAATGATAAGAGGTTTACATACATTATTTCATTTGATCTTCACCACAGCCTTAATGAGGTAGGTACCTTTACTATAGCCATTTTGCAGATGAACCAATTGAGGCTTAGGGAGATGTGGGGCTTCCTCTCTAAGATCATACTTAAGTAAGTGGTGGAAGCTGGAATTAGAAACCAGGAGTGTTTCAGCCTTCTTTAGCCTCTTGCTCAGTTTCAGCCTGCTAAGGCTTCTGGAGCCATCTCCTTTTATTGGACAAGTTTCCATTTATCTAAGATTTACTATGTACTAGGCATTTCACACTTATCCAGTCTGCATGACTCTATAGCTTTTTATTCTTTATTCCATATACTCCATCTTTAGAGGAAGTTTCCCTCTGTAGAAGAAAATTATGTGCTTCATATTATTTGCAAAGATGACTATTTTCACATAGCCCATCATAGGTGGGTCTTGTGTCTGAGTCTTGTAAAGTACAAAATAAACTTAGTCATATGCTGTTGTCTGTCATCCCTAAGGAATATTATAGAAATTAGACTGATAGACCTGTTGACTAAAGTCCTCAAGGGAATTCTTCCTGTGGTGAAAAGCAATAATGACCATAAACCAATTTAGAGTGTAGTGGTGAGAAGTGTGAGGAAACCTGAGTTTCAAGATAGAACCTCTAAAAGTCTTACCTCTTCCATTGTCAGCTGTGTGCCCTTGGATAAAGGAAGGTGCAAAACCTCTGTGAGCTCACACAAATGGAAGAGATGATCAGAATGAGAATTCACAAGTCTCCAAGCAGCCATATTTATAGCAGAGCCAAGGGCTGCAGGTCCCCAAATCTTGCCTTAAACCTCACTCTCTTCTGCCAAGTGAGCTCTAGGTTTCCTTGCCCATTCTATAAAAAAAGCCTACTATTTAGAGTAGTCAGTGGTACTCAGTCCTGACTAAACACCAGAATCATGTGGGGAGCTTTTAGAAAAAGCTATCATTCACTGAGTACCCAGTAAGTGACAGGTGATTTTATATACATTATCTCATTTGATCTTCATTGCAATCCTAATGAGGTAGGTACCATCATTTTGCCCATTTTACAGATGACTCAAAGGGGTCTTGTTCTCTCCCCTGGAAAATTTTATTTAATTCATCTGGGTCTCAGAATTTTAAAAAAGTTTAGCAGCAGTCAGGAGTGAGAGACCCTGACTGAGATTTAGACTGGTGGGTCCTTTCATAGGCTAAATATTTGTTATCCACATTTATATGTTGAATTCCTATCCCCTCAATGTGATAGCTTTAGGACATGAGTTCTTTTGGGAGGTAATTAGATTTAGAATAGGTCATAAGGGTGGAACCCTCACAATGGGATTAGTGCCCTTACAAGAAGAGGAAGACAGAGCTCCTCTTTCTCTCTGAGCACACATTGAGGAAAGACCATGTGAGTACATAGCAAGAAGGCAGCCATCTATAAACCAGAAAGAAGGTTCTTACCAGATACTAAAGCTGTCATCACTTTGATCTTAAATTTCCCCGCCTCTAGAGGAAATAAAAAACTGTAGGAAATAAATGTCTGTTGTTAAAGCCACCTAGTCTGTGGTATTTTGTTATAGGAGCCCAAGTTGACTAAGACAGGTTCTAACCCTGGCTATGCATCAGAATCACCCGAAGAGCTTGTACAGAATCCACAGTTTGGGGGCAGATCCCAGAGGCGGTGTAAACCAGTGTTGGGTAACAGAGGACAGGATGTCTCCCGAAGAACCCTGCTAAGATATGACTCATAGGAGAGGGAAAGAGACTTGCTCCATTACTAAATTCTTAATTCAGATCCTCACTGATTTTTTCTTGACTGTCATAGCAGCATTTTGCCTGATCTTCTGACCTTGATTCTTGTTCTTTTCTAATAAATTCTTTACTGTGATAAGGGTGATGTTTCTAAAACACAAATCAGTCTTTGTTGCTCCTCTGCTCAGAACACCAAAGTAGATTTCTATTTCTAAAAAGAGAAAGATAGAATCAATATACTTTCCCTTTTTCTTTCTGCTAATATCAGCTGAAATCTCTGGATATTACTTAGAAAATAAATGTAAGAAGACACTAAAAGGTGGAGAGCAGAAGCCAGACCAAGTAAGGACCTTGGGATGTGAATAACAACAGGTGGTGAGTTCTATACATTTTTGACACATATATCTCAAAATTGGAGCTGAGGAAGCCAGGAAACCAGAAAACCTAATAGGCACAAACAAATAAGCCTCTATAAAAGCTTATTTTCTCTGGCCAAAGGACTAGGAAAAAGGAAGCTTAGAAAGACAGAAAACATTTAAATGATAAGTTCTCTATCCAAATGCCACAGAAAATATTGTAGCTCTACTCTACCCATGCCACAAAAGCCAAGTGAGGAGTCTAGATTTCCACCCTCAGACTGATGAAGTGCCTCATTCCTCAACCTCTGCTGGAGTAGTGTCAGAGAAGTGGAAACTTTCAACTCCTCCAGAGGTAATAAAACTTCAACCTCCATAGTGTTAGTGAGACATGCATCCCTATCTATGTTGAGTAGTGCCAGAGGAGACCTGATGGGGGTTCAGGAAATTTACCAACATCAAGCAGTGATGAGGCCACCATCCCACAGTGTGAATGGAAGCCTTATGGAGAGCAGGAATGAGGCATCCCTGCTCTTCCCAGCCAGAATAGTATCAGTGGGGGTCTAGTGGGAAGCCCAAATTCCCACTCCTATCCAACAGTGATAAGGAATGCCCCCCAGTCCTGGGTGTCAAAAGATACAGAGTGGGGAACCTGGAACCCTGCTCCCACACTAACCTGGCAGCAACAGGTGGTACACCTTTCCCTCTGTCAGAGTGTTGTCAGCTGAAACAAGATTTGATAAGATTTAAATTTTAAGATCTGAAATCTCATAATGTAATAACAACAAAAGAAGTCCAGGATTCAACAGAAAATCACTTATTATACCAAAAACCAGGAACACCTCAACTTGAATGACGAAAGACAATCAACAGATACTAACACTGAAATTATGCAGATGTTCGGTTTATTTAAAAATAGCCATTTTAAAAATGCTTCAACAAACAATTATAAGCATTCTTTGAACAAATGAAAAAAAATAGAAAGATTCAGCAAAAAAAAGAGAAAGTCTCAGCAAAGAGAGTTTATAAAGAATGGAAATAAAAAAATTAAGATCTGAAAGATTACAATAACCAAAATGAAATAATGTCTATGGGTTGAACAACAGAATGGAGAGGACAGAGAAAAGAATAAATAAACTTGATGATAGAATAATAAGAATTACCTAATCTGAAAAATAGAGCAAAAACTGACTGGAAAAAAATTGAACAGAATCTCAGAGACTTGTGGGACTTTAATGAAAGATCTAACATTTGTGTCATCAGAGACCCAGAAAGAGGGCAGGGCAAAAAACATTTGAAGAAATATTTTTTAAAAATTTTCCGAATTTGGCAAAAAACAAATTTCATGAAGCTGAGCAAATTTCAAACAGGATAAATCCAATGAAATCCACACCAAGATACAAGAGTTCCCCCTTATCTGTGGGGGATATGTTTCAAGACTCCCAGTGGATTCCTGAAACTGGATAGTATTAAACATGTATATATAATGTTTTTTCATATATATATGAAAAATTTATAAATTAGGCACAGTAAGAGATTAAATTAACCACAATAGCTAATAATAAAATAGAACAATTATAAAAATATACTATAATAAAAGTTAAGTGAATATGGTCTCTCTTTTTCTTATAATTTCTTATTGTACTGTAAATACAGTGTGGATACTCTGGACAAATGGGATGATTCACATCCTGAGTTGGATGGAGCAGGATGGTGTGAGATTTCATCATGTTACTCAGAATGGTGCATAATTAAAAATGTATGAATATTTTATTTCTGGAATTTTCATTTAATATTTTCAAACTGTGCTTGACTGCAAGTAATTGAAACTGTGGAATGTGAAACCGTGGATGAAGGGGGGCTACTGCACACTATAATCAAACTATAGACAAACTAAAGACAAAGATAATATCTTGAAAGTAGGGAGAGAAATGATATCTTCACTACAGGGAAAGGCAACTTGAATAACAGTGGATTTCTTATCAAAAACCCTGGAAGAAAGAATGTTTCATAGGATTTCTCAAATGCTGAAAGATAAACTAAAAAAAGATAAATTAACTAAAAGATAAAGATTGGTAAGGTGGATAAAAAACACAAGTCTATGCTGTTTATGTGAAATTCACTTCAAATTCAATGACATAAGTAGATTGGAAGTAAAAGGACAGAATTTACACCATGCAAATGTGATTTTTAAAAAGAACACCTATAATTAATACTATATAAAGTAGATTTCAGAGCAAAGAAAATTTCCAAGGATAAGAGGGTTGTTGCATTGTGAGAAAAGTGTCAATTCAGCAAGAAGACATAGTAATAGTAAATGTGTATTCACCAAACAACAGAGCTGCAACACACACACACACACACACACACACACACACACACACACACACACATATCAAAAACTGATACACTGGTTGATAACATCAAATGCCGCCAAGGCTTTGGAGCAACTGGAATTCTCATTTATTGCTTGTGGGAATGCAACATGGTACTGCCATTTTGGAAGGCAGTTTGGCAATTACTTATAAAACTAAACATACCCTTACCATACAATCCAGCAATTGCATCATTTGGTATTTATGCAAAGGAGTTGAAAATTTACATCCACACAAAAACCTACTTGAGGATGTTTATCACATCTTTATTAAAAATTGCCAAAATCTGGAATCGACTAAGATATTTTTCAGTATGTGAATGGATAAATAAACTGTGGTACATTTAGACAATGGAATATTGATATTCACTGCTGAAAAGAAATGAGTTATCAAGTTATGAAAAGACTTGGAGGAAACTTAAATGCATAATATTATGTGAAATAAGCCAATCTGAAAAGGTTGCATAGGCTACATACTGTGTGATTCCAACTATAAAACATTCTGGAAAGGATAAAACTATGGAGAAAGTAAAAAGATAAGTGGATGCCAGAGATTAAGGCGGAGGAATGGATGTAAAGATGGAACACAGAAGATTTTTAGAGCAGTGAACTACTACAACTATGATGTATGCAGCACTTGTCTCAGGGTTAGTGAGTTCACCATGTTACACAAAGGAAGGTGGACATACATTACCCAAGTGTGGCTAGAATTTTCTTAATCCATTCCTTCAAACAAATAATTGTATTTATTTGAATTAAATGGTTACTAGATTTAAAAATCTGAGCCTGAGAATTGTTTTGACATTGCTTAACTGGAATTTAGTTAGAGAATCCTGACTTTCAATATTATCAAAGGCAAGGTAAAGTTAAAACTAGTCTCATACAAAAGAGAACCCATTGGATGGTGTTCCAACTTCCCTCCTCCTTATGTCCTGCTACACACTGAGCAAACAAACAAACAGCCCAATTCCTTCCTTACCTCAGCAGTCAGCTTTAAACCTCACCTCTCATGCCAGGTCTTAGAGAGGTCTTTGCCTGGATATTATTAATGAAAAACATAGATCCAACCCTCTTACCACAAACTCTCAGTGCTTGGCTTTGCAAGGGGTCCCACTTAGTTTTTGTGTTTTCTACATCTTCATGGAAGTAGAGCTTAGCATTTTTCCCATTAATTTTCAATCAGTTCTTTAAAGGTTAATAGCATTAATGCAGCAATCTTCTCTGCCATGCTGAATGCTGACTAGACAAAATTGGAGATGGCTCCCGCCCATAATTTTAGTTAGAAGGATTCTATTCTGAATCTCCTTCACTAAGGTAAAGTGGGCTGTGCAATTATCTGCTTTAATGACAAGCCCTGACTGAGCTGGGTCAGGGGTTTTGGTATCTGCCTATGCTCTCACAATATCAGGTGATGATTCTTTCTAAACATGCTAGTATGGATTTCCCCACAAGTTATTTTGGCATAATAATATTTTTTAAACCAAAACATACTGGAGCTAGTTTAACTCTGATACTTATGTCTCCAGAAATAATATTGAGAATAATGTTTTGAAAACTTTTTTGGAGAGTTTTTTAAATTTGCATAACTGATGTGACCAACAGGTTTTGTTCTAACAGTTCCCTGTATAAACCTTCTTGTGTGAGAACTGATGAACAATAGATCACTATGTAGGAATCAACAGTAAAATGAACAATATTCATTTTATTTTTATATTTAGTAGAATCAAATGAGAACTCACTTCTGACGAATTTATAGACTTGTAAATTATATAACAAAATCAGTGATATTTTGAGAATGCCAATGAATTGTTGGTAAATGACTGGTCCATAGTAGCTCTGCCAAAGTAAGACCTATAACAGGGAAGGCATACCAACATCAGAGTTTTGCCTCAAAAGCTACATTTTAACTCCTACTTGAAATAACTCCAGTTGAATGAAACAGATTTGTCTAAGTATTGGTTGTGTTTTGTGACTGGACATCATAGTTTGGATTTTATAGGAATGCAGAAAAAAATAGTTTTTTAAAATACAGGATCAAAATTTTCAAGCTTTGGCAGGCAAACAGAAGATTCTAATATGAAGTGGCCAAGAAGAAGGTTACTAATCCACATAATTTAGATGAGTTGTGAATTTCATGGAAATTAGGTGACAGTGTGTGTGTGTGTATGAAAGAGAGAGAGAGAGAGAGAGAGAGAGAGAGAGAGAGAGAGAGAGAGAGAGAGAGAGAGAGAGAGAGAGAGAGGAAAGAGTGGAAAGGAATTACAACAAAGCATCTCAGTTCCTTCACTTGAGCTTCCCTTACCATATTCTGCTTTCCATGACTTTACTTGGATTGTACTCTGCTCATGTTCCATCATCCTAGGCCAGGCCAAATTCTCAACAGATTCATTACACAGTTATGATAATAGTCACACATATGTTGAGCTACATACCCATGTCAGACTCTTTGGTAGACACTTTACACACATGATAACATTTAATCTCCACAATACATTGTAAGATTGGCAGAGAGTGATAGGAGATGATTTGTAGAAATAAGCAGAAACTAGATCAGGTAGGGACTTGTTCACCATAGAAAAAATTTAGATTTTATTCTGGATGTGAATGGACATCATTGGAAGGTTTTGAGCAGGGGAATGATATAGTCTGATTTACATTATAAAGTGAATCATCTAGATGTCCAGTAGAGTATTGACTGAAAGAGGTCAAGAGCATGGAGACCAGTAAGGAGGTTACTGAAATGATCCAAACAAAAGAGAATGGTATGTTTGACCATAGAGGTAGTGATGGAGTGGTAAGAAGTGCATGGATTCCAGATATATTTTGAAAAAGAAAGAGTAGACAGTTTTTCCTGATAGATTAGATGTAGAATGGTGAAAGAGAGAAGTTTCAGAATGACCCCAAGCATTTTTGCCTGAGAAAATGGGTAAGTGATGGTGCCATTGGAGGAGGATTTGAAGTGAGAGTGAAATCAAGAGTTGGACTTTAGGCACTTAAAGTTTGAGGTGCCTATCAGACACCCAGAGGAGAAGTCATGAAGGTAGTTGAATATATGAGTATAAAGCTCAGGAAAATGTAACTGCTACACTTCCTCTCAGTGCTGGAGACTAGAAAATTATGGGAAGCTATTGGCCTAGGGGATGAGAAGACCAAAGATAAACTTTTGTTATGAAGAACTGAATTAAGCTGCCACTAGCTGTGCTATATCTTCAATATCACTATGTGGTGGAAAACCTGAAAACCTATAATAAGTCCTGGCTGTGTACTACAAACCTGGGAACCATGTAGGAGCAACATGAAATGCCAATAAAAGGAAGCATGGGCCATAGAGAATGTGGGAGAGAAACAAAACTATTTTCAAATAAGCCTCCACACCAAAATTTCAAAACACCTGAAAAATTTGCATTAAGAAACACCACCATGGAAATAAAAAAAATCAGAATGTGATTTCATCAAGGATGAAATAATTTTTATGGAAAGGTCTGTCAAAGATATTTTTCAAATATTTTTGAGAACAGATCTATTTTTTTCAATTGCAGTGGAAACTCAATATTATTTTATATTAGTTTCAGGTGTACGGTATAGAGGTTAGACATTTATATAGTTTATAAAGTGATCCACCAGATTAGTACCCACCTGGCTCTCTACATAGTTGTTACAATATGATTGGCTATATTATCCATGCTGAACTTTACATTACCATGACTATTTTGTAAATACCAATTTACACTTTTTAATCTCTTCACCCTTCTCAACCAATCCTCCCAAACACCTCCCATCTGGCAACCATCATTTGTTCTCTGTATCTATGTGTCTGTTTCTGGTTTATTTATTTTGTTCTTTAGATCCCACATGTAAGTGAGATCATATGGTACTTGTCTTTCTGTGTCTGACTTATTTCACTTAACATAATACTGTCAAGGATACATGTGTGATGTCAGAAATGGTAAGATTTTATACTTTTTTATGGCTGAGTGATGTTCCATTGTGTATACATACCACCATTTATTTTTTATTATTAGTTTTTTAATTTAGTTTCAAGTATATTAGACATCTATATAGTTCATAAAAAGATCCCCCTAATTGCTCTTTCTCTCCTCTGGTTTTCCTCCTAGCCAATATATTAATGCTAAATACCTTCCCTATGCCAAGTTCCCCATCCCTGTGACCATCTATCAACTAAAATTTTGTTCTTCTTTAACCCTTCATCCCATTCTCCTAGCCTCCCAATCCCCTCTACCCTCTGTCCATCATCAAATTGTCCACTGTATTTCTGAGTCAGTTTTTGATTAGTTTGTTCTTTTGTTCCTCAGATTTCACATGCAAGTGAAATAATATGGTATTTATCTTTCTCTGTCTGACTTAGTTCATTCAGCATAATAACCTCTAGATCCATCCATGTCGTTGCAAATGGTAGAATTTCATTTAATGGCTGAGTAATATTCCATTGTATCTATGAACTCCAACTTCTTTATCCAGTTGTCTGTTGATGGGCATTTAGGTTGCATCCATATCTTGGCTATTGTAAATTGTGCTGCTATGAATATTGGGGTGCAAAGATATTAAGAATTATTGTTTTGGTTTTTCATTGGATAAATACCCAGAAGTGTTTCTTCTTGATTCAGTCTTGGGAGATTATGATTCTAGGAATGTGTCCATTTCTTCCAGATTGTCCAATATGTTGGTACATAATTGCTCATAGTATTTTATTTTGTATTTCTACAGAATCCATGGTTATTTTATTTCTTTTCTAATTTTATTTATTTGAGTCTTCTCTCTTTTTTCCTTGATGAGTCTCACTAAAGGTCTGTCAATTTTGTTTATCCTTTCAAAGAACCAGCTCTTGGTTTTATTAATCTTTTGTACTGTTTTTCTAGACTCTATTTCATTTTTTTCCCACTCCAATCATTATTATTTCCTTTCTTCTTTTCACTGTGGGCTTTGTTTACTGTTCTTTTTCTAGTTCTTTTAAGTTAAAGGTTAAATTGTTTATTTGAACTTTTTCTTGTTTCATGAGGTAGGCTTGTAATGCTATGAATTTCCCTTTTAGAATTGCTTTCGCTGTCTCCCATAGATTTTTAGTTGTGTTTTCATTATCATTTGACTCTAGGTATCTTTTGATTTCTTCCTTGACCTTATTAATAACCCATTCATTGTATAATAGCGTGTTATTTAGCCTCCATGTGTTTGTGAATCTTCCAGTTTTTTTCTTGTAGTTGATTTCTAGTGTTATACCATTGTAATTGGAAAAGACAGTTGATATGATTTCAATCTCCTGAAATTTATTGAGACTTGTTTTGTGTCCTAACGTGTATTCTATCTTAGAAAATGTTCCATGTGCACTTGAGAAGAATGTATATTTTGCTGGTTTGGGGTAAGATGCTCTGAAAATATCTATTACATCCATCCGGTCTAGTGTATCTTTTAGGCCCATTGTTTCTTTGTTGATTGTTTGCTGGAAGATCGGTCCATTGGTGTCAAAGAGGAATTAAAGTCTCCTACTGTGAGTGTATTACTATTGATCCTCTTTTATGTCAGTCAATAATTGCTTTATGTATGTAGGTGTTCCTATGTTGGGTGGGTATATGTTTACTAGGGTTATGTCCTCTTGATTTATTGATCCCTTTATCATATGTAATGCCCTCTTTAAAATTTATTATAGCCTTTGTTTTAAAGTCTATTTTATCTGATATAAGTATCGCTACCCAGGCTTTTTTTTTTTTTCATTTTCGTTTGAGTAAAATATCTTTTTCCATCCCTTTACTTTCAGTCTGTGAGTCTCATTTGATCTGAAGTGGGTCTCTTATAGACAGCATATGCATGGGTCTTTTTTTATTATCCATTCAGATACCTTATGTCTTTTGATTAGAGTATTTAATTCATTTAGATTTAAAGTGATTGCCAACAGGTACATAGTTAGTGCCCTTTTATTATTCATATTTCTATTTTCTTTTTTACCCCTTCTCTTTTACAGAAATCCCTTTAACATTTCTTGTAATACTGGCTTGTTGGTGATGAATTTCTTAAGCTTTTTCCTGTCTAGGAAGCTCTTTATCTCACCTTCCATTTTAATTGAAAGCCTTGCTGAGAAGAATGTTTGTGGTTGTAGATTCTTGTTTTTCATGATTTTCTTTTCAGTCCCTTCTGGCCTGCAAAGTTTCCATGAAAAAATTAGCAGACATTCTTATGGGGGGTACCCTTGTAAGTAACTAGCAGCCATTCTCTTGCTGCTTTTAAGATTGTCTCTTTTTCTTTGACCTTTGGCATTTTAGTTATGATGTTTCTTGGTGTAGATCTGTTTTAATTACTCTTCTTTGAGACTCTTTGTGCTTCCTGAACTTGTATGTCTAATTCCTTTGCCAGGTTAGGGAAGTTTTCTGTCATTATTTCTTCAAATAGTTTCTCAATCCCTTGCTCTCTCTCTTCCTCTTCAGGTACTCCTATGATCTGGATATTTTTACAGTTTGTGTTGTCCTGGAGGTCTCTTAAACTACCCTCATTAAACTTTTTTACTTTTTGTTATTCTGATTGGGTGTATTCTGCTATCTTGTCTTCCAATTCATTGATTCGATCTTCTGCTTCGCCCAATCTGCTGTTGAATCTTCTAGTGTATTCTTCATTTCAGTTACTGTATTCTTCATTTTTGTCTGGTTCTTTTTAATGGTTTCTATGTCCTTTTTTATGCTTACTATCTCTCTGTTGAGGTTGTCATTGTGGTCATCCATTCACTCCATAAGTTCATTGAGCATCCTTATAACTATGATTTTGATCTCTGTCTCTGGTAGGTTGCTTGCCTTCATTTCATTTAGCTTATTTTCTGAATTTTTTCTCCTGTTGTTTAATTTGTGACATGTTTCTTTGTTTTCTTATTTTATTAGCCTCTCTGTGTTCATTTCTGAGTGTCAGGAATATTTGTTTCATCTCTCAGTCTTGGCCAGATGGCCTAATGTGGAAGGTGTCCTATCTGGCTTAGTGGCACACTGTCCCTGATCCTCTATCCCGAGGGCTCCGGATGTGATCTTTGTGTAGGTTGTGTGTGATCTTCTGTTGTCACCAAGACTTTATTGCTTTTAGTTGATCAGTAGATGTGATTAATGCTCAGGCTGACTAATTGTGGCAACTGGCTGTGTCCAAAGAGTAAGAGTTGCTGTATGCAGGCTGACCTCACTGAGTAGGATTTGCCCTAACAGGCTTGTGTACTTGTTGCAACCACCCTTTGTGTGTACCACTAATGGGGCTAGTCAGGAATTGTTCTATTGTGGTCTAGTGCCAGCCTCCAGATGTGTTGGTTTTGTGGCTCATTGGGAGGGGTTCCCCTGTAGGCCAAGGTAAGCTGCTGCTTTTATTTTTTACTTTAAAAAAATTAATTTATTTATTTTAATTAGTTTCAAGTATACAGTACATTGGTTGATATCTATATAGTTCATAAAATGATCACTCCAATTGCTCCCTTACTCCCCTGACCTTCCTCCTAGACAACATATTAATGCTAACTGCATTCTCTATGTCATGCTCTGCATCACCATGACCATCCATTGGCTACTAATTTGTACTTCTTTAATCCTTCGCCCCATTTTCCCAGCCCCTCAAACCTCCCTTCCCTCTGTCCGACACCAAAAAAATTGTCCACTATATTTGATTAGTTTTTTTTTTATTCTTCAGATTTCACATAAATGAAATCCTATAGTATTTATTTTTCTCTGACTGACTTAAATACCTTCTAGGTCCATCAAGGCAATATCTTTTTCCATCCCCTTCCTTTTAGTCTATGTGAGTCTTTTAATCTGAAGTGAGTCTCCTGTAAGCAGCATATGTAGGGGTCTTGTTTTCTTATCCATTTAGCCATTCTATCTTTTGGTTGGAGCACTTAATATTTTTACATTTAAGGTAATTGTTGATAGGAATGTAGTTATTACCATTCTTTGTTCCTGTTTTGGATACATGTTTTTCTTCTTAAATAAGTCCCTCCAACATTTTCTGTAATACTGGCTTGATGGCGATAAATTCCTTTAGCTTATTTTTGTCTAGGAAGCGCTTTATCTATCTTTCCACTCTGCATGATAGCTTTGCTGGATAAAGTATACTTGGTTGTAGTTCCTGGGTCTTCATCACAGCAAATATTTTGTGGCAAGCCCTTCTGTCCTGCATGGTTTCTTTTGAGAAATCAGCTTCCAGACTTATGGGTGATCCCTTGTAGATAACTATCTGCTTCTCTCTTACTGCTTTTAAGATTCTCTCTTTGTCTTTAACCTTTGGCATTTTAATTATGCTATGTCTTGATGTGGGCCTTTTTGGATTTCTGGTTTTGGGGATTCTCTGAGCTTCCTGGGGTTCTATGTCTATTTCCTTCAGCAGATTATGAAAGTTTTTCATTATTATTTCTTCAAATAGCTGTTCAATATCTTGTTTTCCTTCAGATACACTGACAAGATGGATATTTTGACCTTTAATAGTGTCCTATATGCTCCTTAAATTATTTTTATAGTCTTGGCTTCCTTTTTATTGCCATTCTGATTGAGTGTCCTTGGCTTTCCCGTCCTTTATTTAGGTCATTTTATACTCATCTTTATTCACTTTGTTTATTCCTTTGTTATTTCATTTAATATACTTCTCATCTCAGATAATGTGTTTCTCATTTCAAACTGGTTCCCTTTTATGATTCCCATTTCTATTTTTATGTTTTTTATCTTTGTTGAAGTTCTCACTGAATTTATCTACACTTCCCAAAAGTTCACTGAGCATCTTTATAACCAGAGTTTTGAACTCTGCATCTGTGAGATTACTTGCCTCCATTATAGCTAGATCTCTGTTCTGTTCTCTCATACGGTTTCTGCTTCTTTGTGTTCCTATTTTGGCTGCCTTTCTGTGTCTGTTTCTATGTACTAAGCAAAGCTCCTAAGTTTCCCTATTTTACAAGTGTTGATTTGTGTGGTAGGTGTCCAGTGGCACAGTCCTGAGAGGGCTTCAGCTATAGGCCAAATTTAGCCCAAGCCTTTACCCCTCCAGGGCCACCTGTTAAGATTCAGCAAACAATCCACAGATGCTGTGCTTATAGTTGCCTCCAAAGGCCACACCAGAAACTGGCCAGTTGCCTCCAGTGTGAGTCTTGGCACTGCTTAGCAAGGAGCACCTGACTCGCTAAGGACACACTTGGATGTGGATTGGGTGGGGCCCAGTGTTGTGGTAGACAGGGTTTTAGGGAATCCTCTGGGCGGAACGACCTCTTTTATTCAGTTTGATGATGTCATGGCTATGGCGCACTGTGTCATGCACTGGAGGTGGGGAGGGCTCAACAGAGGAACAATAGATACTGCCAGCATTTCTTCCCAGGAGAAAGCCTCACCTCTGGCCCTCACTCTGACAACTCAGTGTCCTCCTGTAAGTCCCTGGTGCCCCCGTGCAGCAGACTTGGCCTTGGTACTCAGAGCAAGCAGGTCAGTCACCATGAAGGGCTGCCCTTTAAGAGGCATCTGCAGCTGCCACTGCCACAGCCTCTGTCCCACTCAGCTGTTCAGGACCAGGCAGCCTCACGTCATCGCCCCATCCTACTTTCTGCCATTGAAGGGTGATTTCTTAGATTTCTCCCTAGTTGTATGGCTTATTCTTCTAGATCCCAGGTGATTTTTCCTTGCTGTTTCTCGTTTCTGTCAAAATTTTCATTTTGTCACCAGAGAGATGAACAAGACCTCTATCATCTATGCCATTTTTTCCCTCTCAGCTGCTGCTTTTGATTGCTCAGGGCTATCTGTTGGGAACTACAAAGTGATCTGTTGATGGTTGTTGCCTATACTGGATCTATGGGTAAGTGGATGAGACAATGCTGTAGGCTGTGGTTAGTTATTTATTGTCCCTGACCTAGGGCAGTTTAGCAGAGGGACCAGTGCTCCTCCAGGCCTGACACTGCCTGTCAGTTGTCCATAAGTCTCTGAAACTGGAAGAGCCTCTGGGTGATATGTATGTTGGATGGCACAGGGACCCCAAGAGTCTCCTGAGCCTATGGAGTAAATTTTCCCCTGCCACTGCAGTGTCAATTTACATGCCAGCACTGTCTCTGTTGGTTCCCTGTACAAGTTTCCAAACATAGCAAGGTCAGCTGCTGCCCACCTTGGGCCTGAATACACCACCCCAGGGCAGGGGCAGCTTTCTATAAATGTTCGGCGGACTCTTTGTGTATTGGTGGGGCAGAAACTCAGGCAGTCAAGGGCCATCAGGCCAATACAGACCCCTGTGAATCCCTCAAGAGATATTGCAGCTTATCCAGGCAGCAGTGGTCTGCCCACAACTTTTTTTCCCTGAAATGTGCTCACTGCTCTAGCCAAGGTCTATTGCCTGTGCAGACTGCACAACCCCAGAGTCAAGCAGGGCATGGGACGCTGCCTGTCAATGGGCTGCAACACTTTGCGGCTTAGGTGAAGTGGGATCTCTGGGAGAAAAGGGTCATCCAGCCAATACAGCCTCAGTTTTGCTCTAACTTCTGTTCTGGGGTGTTCCAGCTATAGTCACAGATCACGGTGAGACAAGCTGCTATCTATGGCAGTCTCACAGACCCCTGTGGTCACTCCACCAATATATCAACTCCTGCAGGCAGCAGAGGTCTACTTGCCACTAATTTCTTTGTGGTGCCTGCCCTGTGCTAGCTAGTTTGTTGTCTGTGTGGATTGGGAGATCCGGGGGTGTGGGGAGAGACAGAACTGTGGTGGTTCACTGTCAATGGGTCACCTGTGGCAATTTGTGGGTAGGGTGGTGCGGGGTCCAAGGGAGACAACGGTAGTCAGGTAAGTACTGCCTCAGTCTTCCTGTAACTTTGGTAACTGTTCGTGTGTTCCCACAGAAGTCCCAGATCACAGCAAGACCAGTTGCTGTCTGAGACTGGCCCACAGATTCCTGAGATCCACTCAAGTTCATGTTGCCTGAAACTATCTCAGAAATGCGTGCTCACAGCACTGGCCTCCGACTGAGAATGCTTGGCCCTGGATTGGCACAGAGCATGGTAGCCATCTAGCATCAAAATCCCCAGGCAATCTGCAGGTTGGGTGGGGCAGGCTGATCCCATCAGGCCAGAGCTTCCTAATAGCCTTGTGGGAAGGGTCTGCAGTCAAGCTGGTATGGTCTGTAGATTGTCCGGTAGGGGGGCTGCATTAAGGCACATTGGTAGCTGCCCTTCCAGCCCTTGTTCAGGTGCCAGGTAATGCAGACTTTCATGATATGGATCCCACCAGCCTCTGACCCATCGCCGGTGTCTTGGGAGAGTGTCTGCAGGTCAGAGACCCTGTGTGCAGGTCCTTCAAAAGGGCATCTAGGGTTTCAGTCTCCTTCTGTCTCAACCAGATGGCTGGAAACCCCTCTGGTTTCTACAGTCAGAGTTATTGTAATCTTTTCTTCCCTGGGCTAGGATCCTGGTCTAGGGAGCCCCCAAATAAGACCAGGACCCCTACTCTCCATCAGGAGAGCCTCTGAGCTTCACTCTCCCTCCCAGTGATCATCCACCATCCGTGGGTTTGGGTCCAGCCTGATTCGGGACTTTGCTCCTCCTTCTGGCTTCGATGTGGCTCCTTTATATCATCAGACTTAGGTGCTACTATCAGCTTGATTCAATTGATTCTCAACATTGATTATTTTATAATTTGGTTGTAATTTCAATGAGGACCTGGGAGGAGACCAACCCTGCTTTCACCTAGTACACTATCTTCCCATGCCACTTCTTCTTTATCCAATTGTGTATTGGTGGGCACATAGGTTGCTTCCATATCTTGGCTATTATAAATAATGACGCAATGAACATAGAAGTGTACATATCTTTTTGAATTAATAATTTAGAATTCTTTGTATAAATATTACGAAGTGGAATTGCTGAGTCATAAGGTAGTTTCATTTTTAATTTTTTTGAGGAAACTCCATACTGCTTTCCACAGAGGCTGGACCAATTTGCAGTCCCACGAGCAGTGTACAAACATTCCATTTTTTGCCACATCCCTGACATAACTCATTGTTTTTTTATTCATTGATGATAGCCATTCTAAAGGTATAAAGTGATATTTCAGTATGGTTCTAGTTTGAATTTCTCGGATGATTAGTGATATTGAGCATTTTTTTCATGTCTGTTGGCCATCTGTATGTCCTCCTTGGAGAAATGTCTATATGGGCCATCTGTCAATTTTTCAATTGTATTTGTATTTTTTGGTGTTGAGTTTTATGAGTTTTTAATAAATTTTGGATATTAACCCCTTATAGGATGTATAATTAGGGAATATCTTCCCCCATTGAGTAGGTTGTCTTTTTATTTTTTTGATGGTTTCCTTTAGTTTCTATAGTCCCATTTGTTTATTATTTATTTTCCTTGCTCAAGGAGGTAAATTAGAATGACTAAGAGCAATGTCACAGAGTTTGCTTCCTATGTTTTCTTCTAGGAGTTTTATGGTTTGAGGTCTTTGATCCATTTTAAATTTATTCTTCTATATGGTGTAAGAAGGTGGTCCAGTTTCAGTTCTGTTCTTTTTCTCAACATTATTTATCAAAGATTGTCTTTACCCCATTGTATATTTTTGCCTCCTTTGTCATAGATTAAATGACCAGGTAGGCATGGATTTATTTCTGTGCACTCTATTCTGTTCTATTGATCTATGTGTCTGTTTTTATGCTGGTACAATGCTGTTATGATTACTATAGCCTTGTAGTATAGTTTGATATCAGGTAGTGTGATATCTCCAACTTTGTTCTTTCTCAAGATTGCCGTGACTATTTGGGGCCACTTGTGGTTCCATATAAATTTTTTTACTTATTTGTTCTAGTTCTTTGAAAAATGACATTGGTATTTTGATAGAAATTGTATTGAACTAGAGATTGCTTAGAGTATTATAGACATTTTAGCAATGTTTATTCTTCCTACCCATGAGTATGGTATATGCGTCCATTTAAATCTTCTTCAATTTCTTTCTTCAGTGTCTTACAATTTTCTGAGTACAAGTCTTTTACCTTCTAGGTTAGATTTATGCCTACATATTTTAAAATGCAATTATAAATGTGATTATTGTCTTAATTTATCTTTCTGATAGTTGTGGGTGTATAAAATGCAACCAATTTCTGAATATTAATTTTGTATTTTGCTGCTTTACTGAATTCATTTATCAGTTCTACCAATTTTTTTTGGTGGAATCTTTAGAGTTCTCTATGTATAGTATCATGTTATCTGCAAATAATGACAATTTTACTTTTTCCTTTCCAATTTGGATGCCTTTTATTTCTTTTTGTCTGATTGCTCTGAATAGGACTTTCAATACTATACCAAATAAAAGTGGAAAAAGTGGACATCCTTGTCTTATTCCTGATCTTAAGGAAAGCACTTTTAGTTCAACCCTGTTGAGTATGATGTTAGCTGTTGGTTTATCATATATGGCCTTTATTATATTGAGGTATGTTCCCTCTATTCCTACTTTGCTGAGAATTTTTATCATAAATGGATGCTGGGTATGTCAAATGCTTTTCCTTCATCTCTTGATCTGATCATATGATTTTATCCTTTATTTTGTTTATGTGGTGTATCATGTTGATTGATTTGTGGATATTGAGATGTGCTTGCATTCCAGGAATAAATCCCATTTGATTATGGCATGTGATCTTTTTAATGTAATGCTGAACTTGGTTTGCTAATATTTCATTGAAGATTTTTGAATATATGTTCATCAGGGATAAAGTCTATAATTTCACCAGGTTAATGCAGGCTCAGATTCGGCCATGCAGGGATGGGCTCAACACAGTAAAGATGGCATCCACTCACCAGCTGCATGGGAGGAGGGTTCAACACAAGGACAATGATGGCTGTCCCTCCAGCCCTTGTCATGAAGCTCAGTCTCTCCCTTTGTGTCTCTGTCACTTCTCTAGCTGCCATACCTTCGCCAGAGCCCAGAGTGGGTGCCTTAAAGCCAAGGAGCCTGTGTGTGGGTCCTTTAAGAGGATGCCTGGGTTTCTAGCAGCCTTTTGTCTCACCTGGATGGATAGAATACCTGATGATTTTCATACCCAGATGTTGTGGGGGCTTTTCTTCCCAGCACTGGTGCTCTGAACTGAGGTTCCTGGTGTGGGGCCGGGACCCTTCATTCCTCATGAAAGACCTCTTTAGCTGACATATTCCTCTTGATTTTCAACCACCACATGTGGGAGTGGGGTCAGCCTGTTTTGCATCTCTGCCTCTCCTGCCAGTATCAAAGTGAGTTCTTGTTCATGTTCTTAGTTATAGGAATTCTGTTCAGCTAGTCTTCAGATGTTTCTCCATATTGATTGTTTTATTATTTAATTATAATTTTAAGGTGGTCATGGGAGGAGGCAAACACAGTTTTTCTTACTTTGCAATCTTGACTGGGCCCCCAGTTAACCAATTCATGTGTATAATATAATGACTTTCAGTGTTGAACAATTTATATTTTCACTAATATGCATGAATTGCAATTAAAACCGGAAAGAAAATACAGAGAAATTTTATAGAATATTTTATATATAATTATCGTAGTAAAAATCACATGAAAAATTTAAGATCAGAATGCACAAAAGGTACAATTTAGCAACTACTAAGTCAAAGAACTGATGTCAAGTTTTTTTTTCTTTTTTCCTTTTATTTATTTATTTATTTATTTATTTATTTATTTATTTATTTAAGTTTATTGGGGTAACATTGGTTAATACAATTATATAACTTTCAAGTATACATTATCATTTGACGTCTGTATATTCTACTGTGTGTTTATCTAAGTCCAGTTTCCTTCAGCTACCATACATTTGACCCCTTTATCCAATTCATCCTCCCCCAAACCCTGTATTTGACCCCCTGTACTTCATCTACATCCCCCTCCTCTCCCATTTTACTAGTAATCAGTAGTCTACAGTCCTCTGGTAACCACTAGCCTATAGCCCATGTCCATGAGTCTTTGTTTGTTTGTCTTGCTCATTTGTTGCTTTTAGATTTATATCTTACATATAAGTGATATCATGTAAATTTCAACTTTTTCTGTCAGGCTTGATGTCAAGTTTTGTAATTTTGATTTTTTATGTAGTACTAAAATAATTAACAATTAAAGAATACATTTAATATTTAAAGATATTCACATTCAGTGAAATATTTTTTTCAATGATAGTAAAGGTTTCATTACCCTTTAAATTTTACTCAAATTGGACACTGTTTCACTTATTTAGACATCACTAAGAGTTGTTACATAGAATCATCTGATGTTATAGAAGTTTTGTCTTCAAAACCACTGTGCTTTGATTTTTTTTATTTGGAATCAACTTTTTAAACATGAAATATGAATATTGTATTATTACCACAGGGATTGTAGTTTAGAAGTGTGTTCAAAGCAAGCTCAAAGAATTAAAAATTATTAAGAACTTTCTTTAGAAAAGAACAGCCTGGGTCAGAGACCAATTATTTAACAAGAATTTATCCAACTTTACTTTCTTGTAGAATAAAATAATTAAAACATGAATACTAAAATTTGGCTTATTTGTACCTAACATATATAGTAGTTCCCCCTTTTCCATGATTTCAGTTACCCACGGTCAACTGCAGCCCAAAAACATTAAATTAAAATTTCAGAAATATACAATTCATAAGTTTTAAATTTCATGCTGTTCTGAGTAGTGTGATAAAATCTCGCTCCCACCTGCTCAATCCCATGCAGGGCTTAAATCATCCCATTGTCCAATGTTTCCATGCTGTATATGCTACCTACCTGTTAGTCACTTAATAGCCATCTCAGTTATCAGAGAGAGAGACCACATTCACATAACTTTTATTACAGTATATTGTTATAATTATTCTATTATTAATCTCTTTACTGTGCCTAATTTATAAATTAAACTTTATCATATTATGTATTGAAAAAAAAACAGTATATATGAAGTTCAGTAGTATCTGTGGTTTGAGGTCTTGGAACATATCCCCAGCAGATAATATTAATCACAACATTATTTTAGAACTTAGAACAAAAGAAGATTGAGGAAAAGCCAAATTTAGAAATGCTTGATTATGGTGCTAATAAAAACAAGACTGACTTTTACTGAATTTTATTGTTCTTATATTAAAATTCTCTGTGAACAGTGTTTTTCTTTATTGCCTGCAGTTGGGTAGAGCACTTTCACTGCCCACCCTTGATAGGCCACTGCTCCACACCAATCTACTTAATGAGAAAGTAGCCTAATCAATGTTGGGTTTGTGGCCTCCAAACACCATTATTTTAGTGTGTGTGGTGGGGGTGCTGTCAGTGACTTTCTATAGGTTGAATATTTTGTCCTTCTGAAGACCTTTAGTTGCTTACAGCATTGGTGGGGTACAACATACACCGCAGTGACGTAAGTGACTTTTTGAGGGGAGCATCATTGTCATTTGGGTTCTTGCAATCTTGACTCTGACGTTGCCCTCCCTGTCCACCCCCCACACATGTAGGACCACCAAAGCCCTTTTTCTTCCTGCCTGTGGGACAAAGTGTTGAGGAAATTTGTATTCAGTTCTCAGCCCCCACCCAGTTCTTATCTTCCAATGTTTGGCTAACTATGGATCTGCCAGTCTGGCTCCTAACCCTCCAGGATTTCACCTTCCTCCCTTCTCACACTCCTGCCCCTCTCTTTCATTTCCTTCCTTCCTACTACAGATAGACACACATACATATCTTTTCACAACTTATTGGTTTTATTTTATTCAATATCCATGTAGGTGGTTGGTCTCCGATTTGATTTCTCTGAGTTAGACCTTTTCTCTCCAGCTGCTTCAGAAGATGCTACAGCTAGTTCTAGGTCTCTGACCCAGGCTCTGCATTTACTAGCTTCGCAGGATGTTGCTTGGAATGGTTGGATTCTCCAATGCTCCTTGTTTTTCCTCAGCTCATTTTCATTTTCTGGCTTATTCTCTTTATGGTAACAGATGAATATTGTTGGCCTTATTGCTTTGTCAGGCATTCTTGAACAAGAGATGGATGATTGAGATTTTTTTCTTGAATTACGTTGAGGGGTCTTTCTTACTTTTGTGGTTTTCTTCTGTACCTGAAAGAGCAACAGGGTGAGTTAGCAGGATGTCAGTTTGAGAGAAAAAGATGGGAATGCATAGAAAGAGGGGCTTTCTGAGTAAATATGTGGGTTGAGGAAGGAGTTTGTGCTAGGCAAGGATAGGGTAGGGGTTCTGAGGAGATCTGTGGAGAAGAAGAGGAGCATGGATAGGGACATCTGACCTTGCCATTGTTTCTGGTCTTGGGTTTACATGGAATCTTCCTTTCCCTCTTCCTTTTGGTTTCGTGGGTTGGCTGTTTCATGCTTGTGGTTGGTTGTTCCATAAGCTTCTCTGTGTAGGTGTGTAGGTTTCCTCCCAGTGGTCTACTCCAGGGCTCCTGACCTCTGTATATACAGAGATAGAGAGGGAGAGAGACACCCCCTTGTAGGCAATGAGTAGGCACACCTTTCAGCTTTGTTTGGTCATCAAAGGGCTCTACCAACCAGGGATAGCATTGGGGTGGCTTGGACATTTTAAAGCACTGTTCTTTGCAGCTCTGTGGGGATGGAGAGGCCAAGATGCTGTGGTTGGAGAAACAAGATTTTCCCTCAATATCCCTGAAGGTTTATCCCAAAGTGACTGCTATCCTTCCTGGTCACATGGCAGTATTTCCTCCAATATTTTCCCCGCAGACACCCCCATTCATTGGTTCATAATGTTCTCTCCCATACTTTACCTTCCATTTTGGATGTCTTACTTACAATTCCCTCAACATAATGTGACCTTATTTAGTTTCCTGGGCAGATGTGAATCATTTTATTTCCCTCTAACCAAGTTCCCTCTTGCCTGTTTTTGTACAGACAATGATCTAAGAAAGTTCTTTTTTTCACATTTTTAAATGAATGAGAACAAATCAGAAAGAGTATTTAATGATATGAAAATTATAAAAATTATATGAAATTCATATTTCAGTGTCCATCTATAAAATTTTATTAGAACACAGATACACTCATTTACTTATTATCTATGGTTGCTTTTGCCTTATCATACAGTTCAGTAGTATGACAACTTACAAAGACTAGAGAGTCTGCAGCACTTTAAATATTTATTATCTGTGCCTTTACAGAAAAACATTGGCCAACTCCTGCTTTATTTTGTTCCACTGACTTATTTACCTATCCTTATGCCGATACCACATTGTTTCGATCACTGCAATTTTATTATAAATCCTAAAATGAACTAGTGCAGCTTATCCAACTTTGCTTTTCTTTTACAAGATCATTTTGGCTATTCTAGGCCCTTGACATATGCATATACATTTTATAATTGTCTTTTCTAGATATGTTAAAGCCTACTACATTTTTATTGTGATGGTATTGAATTTATAAATCAGTATAGAGAGAATTGAAATTTTAAAAACGTTGAGACTTTTATTCTGTGAACATATTATATATCTCCACTTAATTAGGTCTTTAATTTCAGTCTACAATGTCTTTTTAATCTTCAATATGAAGCTTTTATACAATTTTTATTAATTCCTAAGTATTTTATATTTTGATCTGCTGTAAATGGAATTATCTTTAAATTTAATTTTTTATTTTTTGCCAAGATCAAAATTATATATAAACGCAATTATTATATATTGACCTCAAATCCTGTGACCCTTATAAATTCACTTCTGGTTTTGTAGATTCCTTTAGATTTTGTACTTAAATAATCATGCTGTCTGTGAATAAGTGCAATTCTACTTCCTCTTTTCTTATCTTTATGTCATTTATAATTTGATTGCCTTATTAGACTACATCCTCCAATGCTGAACATAACTGATAAGAATTGACCTTTTTGCATTGATCCTGATCTTAGAGAGAATGTATTAAATATTTCACCATTAATTATGCTATTGGTCATAGGATTTCTTGTTGATCCCTTTTATCAGGCAGATAAAGTTCCCTTTCATTCCTCATTTGCTGAGAGGTTTTATCATGAATGGATATTGAATTTTGTCAAATGCATTTTCAGCACCTTTTTAATTATGTTTTTCACCTTTATTCTATTAATGTGGTGAAATACATTAACTTATTTTTAAATACTCCAACAAATGGGCATACCTGGGATAAACCTCACTTGGTCATGATGTGTAATTAAAAAATACAAATTGTCGTATTCAATTTGCTAATATTTTAAGAATTTTTACGTCAATTTTTATAAGTAATTTTGGTCTATACTTCTCTTGCTTTGTAATTTATTTGTTAGACTTGGATCTCAAAGTCATGCCAGCCTTGTAAATGTAGTTTAGAGGAACTCCCACCTTTTTCTTCTGAAAGTATTTGTGTGAGATTAAGTATTTGGTAGTATGCACCAGTGAAGACATTCATTATTAAAACTTTCTTGTGAGAAGGTTTTGAATTAATTTTGATATTTACATTGTTCAAAAATTCCAGTCTTGTGTTTTGGTAAATTGCTTTTCAAAAAAAAAATTAAATTTAATCCAAATTGTTGAATTTGTTAGCATGAAATTGTACATGATATTCACTTCATAGTTTTTAAATGTCTATAGCATGTGTAGTGATGCTACCACTATAATTTCTGAAATTGGTAACTTGTATTTTGTCTTTTTTAAAAAAACAATTTTTAAAAAACAATTTTATTAATGTTTTTAAAAAGTACTTTATGCTTTCTTGATTTTCTCATGTTTAGTCTTTTTCTATTTCATTGATTTCTACTCCTTGTCTTTATTATTTTCTTTATTTTCTATTTAATTTGGATTTAATTTACTTTCTATAGCTTCTTAAAGTGGCATATAATAATATAAAAATAAGTGTAATATAAAAATAAAACTATAAATTTCTTACTTAGGATCTGAAACTTGCTCACAAAATTTGATATCTTGTGTTTTCTTATGCAGTTTGATTTACCTTTTAATTTAACTTGTGATTTGTTTTTTAACTATGGGTTATTTAGAAGCATGTAGCTAATTTCTGAATATTTGGAGATCTTTCAGGTATGTTTTGGATATTGAATACTAATTTAATTTTTCTGTGGTCAGAGAACATATTTCTATGATTTAAATATTTTAAAGTAGATGAAAGTCATTTTATGCCCCAGAATTAGTTCTATTTTGGTGTAGGTCAAAGTCAATTGATAGTAGTTTTCAAATATTATTAAGAAGGTCATTGAATAACATTGTTTTGTTATATCAGTGATGCAACACTATGGGAGCTTAACTGTTATTTATATCAATTAGTCTATGTTAAATTGGTTTTATTACACATCATTTCACTTAAAGTGCCAGACCATATCCATGATGTCAAATGAGGACTTATGTACATCTTTACTGATTTTTCTTCTTGATTTATCAATTATTAATAGAAGTTAAATATTCCGCTATCATTGTGAATTTACTTGTTTTTTCCTTTAGTTTTATAATTTGTTCTTCATGTATTTGGAGGCTCTCATAGTTCATACACATTTATTATTGTTATATATTCTTTATAAATATATATTTAATTTTCAATTATAATTAATATATATTAGTTTCAGGTATACAGCACAGTGATTATTCACTTATGTAACTTACAAAATGATCACCCTGATAAATCCAGTACTCATCTGACATACCATACATAACTATTATAATATTACTGACTATATTCCCCATGCTATATTCTACATTCCCATGATTATTTTATAACTATCAGTTTGTACCTGTTAATCCCCTAGCCACATCATCCATACATCTACCAAATTGTCAACCGTCAAAATGCTCTCTGTAGCTATGAGCTTGTTTCTGTTGTTTCTGTTTATTCTGTAAATCTATATTTAAGTGAAATTGTATGACATTTGTCTTTCTGTCTTCACTCAGCAAAATACCCTCTAGATCCATTAATGTTGTTGAAGATGGAAATATTTCATTCATTCATTCATTCATTCATTCATTTATTTGGGCTGAATAATGTTCCAATGTATATAGATACCACATCTTCTTTAGCCATTCATCCATTGATGAACATCCAGGTGCTTTCCTACTATCACTATTGTAATTAATGCTGCAATGAACAAATGGATGCACATGTCCCTTTAAAGTAATGTTTTGGTTTTCTTTGGATAGATACCCAGAAGTGGGATTATTGGGTCCTTCTTTGTCTCTTGTTATAGCCTTTGTTTTAAAGTCTATTTTGTCTGGTATGTGTATTGCTAACTCAGTTTTTTTTTTAATTTACAATTTTATAAAATGTTTTTTTAATTCCTTTACTTTCAGTCTCTGTGTGTCTTTTCATCTGAAATAAGTCTCTTGTAGGCAGCATATATAAGGGTCTTGCTTTCTTATCCTTTAAGGTACCCTATCTTCTGATTGGAGCATTTAATCCTTTTTTATATGAAGTAATTGTTGATAGATATGTAATTATTGACATTTTATTATATATATTTTTATATATTTATATTTTATTATGTGTGTGTGTATGTGTGTGTGTGTGTGTGTGTGTGTGTGTATGTGTGTGTGTGTGTTATATTCTACTTGTAGAAGTCCTGGCTTAGTGGTGGTGAACTCCTTTAGCTTTTTCTTGTCTGGGAAGCTCTTTATCTGTCTTTCAATTCTAAGTGATAGCATTGTTGGATAGAGTAATCTTGGTTGAAAGTCCTTACTTTTCATCACTTCGAACATATCATGCCAATCCTTCTGGCTGCAAAGTTTCTGTTGAGAAATCAGCTGACAGTCTTATGAGAGCTCCCTTGAAGGAAGCTAATATCTTTTGTCTTGCTGCTTTTAAGATCCTCTCTTTGTCTTTAACCTTTGGCATTTTGATTATGATGTGTCTTGGTGTGGGACTCTTTGGGTTTACCTTGTTGGAGACTTTCTGAGCTTTCTGGGATTGTATGTCTACTTCCTTTGCCAGGTTAGGAAGATTTCTGTCATCATTTCTTCATCATTCCTTGCCCTCTCTCTTCCCCTTTTGCTACCCCTATGAGGTAAATGTTGGTACTCTTGATGTTGTCCCAGAGGCTCCTTAAACTCTCCTCATTTTTTGGATTATTTTTTTCTTGTTGCTGTTCTGATTGGATATTTTCTCCTGCCTTATCTTATAAATCCCTGATTCTGTCCTCTACTTCATGTAATCTACTGTTGATTCCCTCTAATGTGTTCTTCATTTCACTTATTGTATTCTTCATTTCTGACTGCTTCTTTTTTATGTTTTCTATTTCTTTGTTAAAGTTACCACTGAGTTCATTGATTCTTCCCCTAAGTTCATTGAGCATCCATATGTAGAACACTGAACTCTTCATCTGGTAGATTACTTGCCTCCATTTTATTTAGTTTTTTTTTTTCTGGAGCTTTGTGCTGTATTTTTTTATTTGGCATATGTGTCTTTGTCTCCTTATTTTGGCTGCCTTATTATGTTTGTTTCTATGTATTAAGTAGGACTTTTAAGTCTCCTGGTCTTAGTAGAGTAGCTTTATGTAGTAGGTATCCTGTGAGTCCCAGTGGCACAGTTTTCCCTGGACACCTGAGCTGTGTGTTCTAGGTATGTCCCTTGTATGGGTTGTGTGTGCTCTCTTGTTGTAGTTGAGTCTTGGTTGCTATTTGCACATCAGTGGGAGAGATTAACCTTTGGGCTGATTGGTTGTGAGGACTGGCCAGTGAGAGGCTGGCCCTATAGAGCAAGATTCACTTTAGCAGCCCTCTGGTGCCTACCTAGTCTGCCTTTGGGAATGCCATTATTAGATGCTGCTCTGGGTGGTGCTCCAGCTCTGGCCAAATCCTGCCACCAGATGTGCTGGCCCAAGGGCCTCTTGAGAGGGGCCCAGCCATAGGCTGAGTTCATCCGCAGCCTGTGCACTGTTTGGAGCCGCCAGACAAGAGTCACCAAGCAATCCATAGATGGCTGTTACCTGAGCTGGGCTTATAGACACCAGACAGGCTAAGCCAGGAACCAAGGGTGGCTGCCCCTAGTGCCAGGTTTAGGACTGTTCAGCAAGAGATATGGGCATGTTGAGACCAGACACTGCTTGTTTGGGTCTTGTGAGCCTTTGAGAAATATCAGGAAAGACCACAGCATGAGGCAAAACAGGTCATTTGTATGGAAAAAAAATTACTGGAGTGGTTTGGGTGGTCCCACAAATTGGGAGTGGTGGGGTATAAGGGAATCATAATGGTAGGGTATCCAGTGTTAGCCAGGTTGATGGAGCTCAGATATGGTTGCCACCTGCATATGCACACCAGAAGAGTAGAGGAGAACTCAGCAAAGGAACAATGGATTTTGCCAGCACTTCTGTCTGGGAGGAAGCTGTCCCTCCAGCCCTCACCGTGAAGCCAGACAACTCAGTTCCTCTTCACATATTCCTGGTGCTCCTTGAGCAGTTATCTCAGTGCTGGAGCTCAGAGTGAGTGAGTCTGTCAGTAAATCTATACAGGCCCTTTAAGAGGAATGTCTGTGACTCTCATAGTCCTCTGTCTCACTTCAGCCACAATCTTCACTGGTTTTCACAGCCAGAAGTTGTGAAGACTTCTCTTCCTGGCATTGAAACATTGGGCTGGGGAGCCCAGTGTAGTGTTGGAACCCCTCCCTCCTTCAGGGAACCTCCACAGCTGAGATATCCTTCCTGATTCTCAACCACCCCACGTGGTTGTAGGATCAGCCTATTCTGTGTCTCTGTCACTCATACAAGTCTCAAGGTGGCCTCTGATGTATGTCCCCATTTGTAAGACTTCTGTTTACTCAGACCTCAGGCACCTCTCAATGATGGTTATTTTGTAGTTTAGTTGTAATTTTGATGTTAGAGGAGGGGAGCACAGCATCTACCTACTACATCATCTTGACAAGAAGTCTCCAGAACTTTTTTTTTTAATTTCAGCACTTTAATGCTGTTCTTTGATTTTCAAGCCTCATTGTTTCTTATATGAAGCCATCTGTAATTCTTATTGTTGTTTCCATATTCATAACGTGCCTTTTTTCTTTGCTTTTAAGATTTTTTAAAATTTTTGTTTGTAGCAGTTTGTCTATGGTGTGTTTAGGTGAAATTTATTTTTAAAGGTTCTCTAATTTATCTGGATCTGTAGGTTGGTGTTTGATCAAACTTTATTTTTTTTTCTTTTGACTCATTCTCTTTGGAATTACAATTGCATGTATTTTAGGAACTTTAATTTTGCTACAAAGGCAATTGAGTCTCTCCATTTTTAAGTATTTTTTATCTTTTTGTATCATTTAGGATGAATTTATTAACCTATCTTCAAGTTCACTGATATTTATTTTTATTGTGCTTTAATCTCCTGTATTTTTTTAATCCAATGGTTTCTGGTTAAGATATTTTATTCTTTAGTTTTAGGATTATCATTTAGTTATTTTTATAGCTTTTGAATCTTTCCTGAACTTCTTTATCTTTTCATCCATTATGTCCATCTTTTCCTGTACATATATTTTTATTGACATAAAATAAACAAAACAGTTACCCATTGTAAAGTGAAATTCAGTGGCATTTAACACATTCACAATGTTGTGCAACTATAGCCCTATCTACTTTCAAAATATGTTCATCACCCCAAACAAATCCTGTACCCATTAAGCAGTCACCTTCAACTTCTCCCAGCACCTAGAAAACACTAATCTGCTATGGATTTGCTTGTTGTAGATAGTTCATACAAATGGAATGATACAATATGTGACCCTTGTATCTGGCTTTTTTCACTTAATGTTTTCAAGGTGCATCGGTGTTATAGCATGTATTAGAACTTCATTCCCTTTTATGGCTGTAAAATATTACACTATGTTAATATACCACATGTTGTTTATCCATTTATCAGTTGATAGAAATTTGAATTGTTTCCAGCTTTGGCTCCTGGATGCCTGTTTTAAATTATTTTTTATATACATAGGAGTGGAATTGTTGGGTCAAATAGTATCTATATTCAAATATTTGAGAAAATACCAAACTGTTTTCCACAGTAGCTATACCCTTTACAGTCCCATCAGAATCATATGAGGGTTCTGATTTCTCTACATCTTTGCCAACATATGTTATTGCCTGTTTTTCTATGTGTGTTGCTGAAGTGAGCATATGTCTGTCTTTTTGATTATTGGCATCCTAGTGATCATGAAATGATATTTCACTGTGATTGGATTTGTATTTCTCGAATGACTAAAGATGTTGAGTATCTCATGTGCTTATTGGCCATTTGTATATTTTATTTGGAGAATGTCTATTCAAGTCCTTTGCTCATTTTTATATCGGGTTGTTTGTCTTTCTGTTGTTGAGTTGTGTGAATTCTTTATATATTCTGGTTACTAGACCCTTATCAGATATATGATTTGCAAATATGTCCCCTAATTCTGTGGTTTGTCTTTTCACTTTTTGATAGTGTCTTCTGAATGTACAAAAATGTTAAATTGTTATAAAATCCAATATATGTATTTTTTTCTTTTGTTGGTTATGCTTTTGGTGTCATGTGTAAAAATTCGTTGTCAAATCCAATGTCATGAAGATTTATCACTGTTTTTCTTGTTTTTGTTTTTAGAGTGTTATGTTTTAGTCCTTATATTTAGATCATAGATCCATTCTGAGTTAGTTTTTGTATATGGTATGAAGAAGGCTTTCAACTGTAGCATTAACTCATTTATTTAGATTAAATCAGCCACTGCTAGTGGTTTCCTAGGAGGAAATTTCTTTTTAATCTTTAGAATTGTTGCTTAATCACTGTTTTGAACATGTATGAACCCAGCTGAAGAAAGAACAGACTCAAGAGCTCCCAAATTCCTTAGCTTTACATTTGACATCCTCAGCTATCTAATATAAATCTCCCTTTTAAGGAATATCTCCTGACTTTTCTCTAAAAAGGTCATTCAAGCCAGGCAAATTGTCCATCCCTACCTGAACCTCAGCAGCCCTTTTTTGCTAAAGACCATGTCTGTCTCATTGACCACTATATCTCCAGCATCTAGCATGATACCTGGCACACACAGTGAAGTCACTCCTTACACATGGAATAGATCTTAAAGTCAGCATGTAAAATGAAAATCTCATGGTCAAAATTACTTTTGATGATGCCTTGGAAAGGTGCCAGAGTGGAGAATGACATCCTTCTCTCAGAAATTCCAGTGTGGCCAGAACTTTTTTCATCATGGATGCAGATCACTGGATTCTCTTTGACCCCCAGATTAAGTAGTTGACTTGCACTTGTAGTTGGCCATATTATATGAAAAATTTATATCTTTAAACAAAAAAAATGATACTCATCAAACTGAGATGTTTACATTAAGAGATGAGAGAACAGATTGATGCCTCTTAATCCCACACTTGATCTAGGGTATATATTAATTGAGTGTAATGGTTGAGAAGATTTGTTCATACTATTTAAACAATTATCTCCTAGTGTGTACTGCTGAATTAATGTAAGTGAAGTATGCCTATGAATGCCAGTGTTGTAGACACTCAAAAAGTTTCTTGCATGAATGACTTAATATTGTTCTCTCTACTTGAATGTCTTCCTTTTGTTGCCTATCAAAATCCTATACATTTTTAAGAAACAAACTGATGACCCACTTACCCCCACCCAGCAGGCTAATCATTTCATTTATTGTGTGTCTACTGTGCAGCAAACAATGCAAAACATTTTATTTGCTTTGTTCTCCTTTAATGCTCACAATGATCTTATGAGAGTGGAATAATGAATATTTTTCCTGTTTTAAGGATGAGAACATTGAGATTTAGAGAGGTTAACTACCTTGCCCAAGGTAGCTGTCATCTACTTTGCTCACCACTATCTCTCTGGGGCCAAGAATAGTCCCTGGCATATAATATATGCTCAACAAATATCAAAATTGACTGCATAAAATGATCGCCAGATTCCAAGCCTATGTGCTTAGTTGCTCTTCCAGGGCTTCTTGATGTGTTCCAACTTATGACCCCAGTCATACCTTCTAATTCTATTATCCACATATTAGCCCCAAACAAGAATATATCATGGATGTTCATTTGCTTTAAATTTGTGTCATAAACATTATATAAATGTTTTTTTCAAAGTCTGTTTGTTCCTGGTGAGTCTGATATGCTTTTTACCTCCTGTTTCCTTCTCCTTCCTCACAGCTCCATATTCTACTCTCTCCTGCCCTCTGTCCAATCCTGTTCTCAGATTCTTACTTCATAGTCAGAGTTAAAGGGCCAACAGCATAGAACAGTTTTCCTCTCAGTGGGGTTCACATTTTCCAAGGGACCTAATTCTTAAGATGGAAGAAGGAAACCCTAATGATGTGAACTCTAGCCCTGGTTTAGAGCAGGGTTTCTCAATCTCAGCACTCTTAACATTCTGGGCTGGATAATTATTATTGGGGACTTTCCTGTGCATTGTAGAACGTTTCACAACATTTCCACCTTCAACCCACGAGATGCCCCTTCTCAGTTATGACAACTAAAATTATCTCTAGACATTGCCCTATGTTTCCTGGGGAGAAGAATCACTTACAATTAAGAACTATTGGTTTAGAGGATTCTGTGGGGAAGTGAAGTCTTCCAGGATATCTTAAAATCACACCAGGTGTCATAAGTGTAAATGCCTTCAGGGGCCAGGCAGAGATAAAAATGCAAGGAAGCAGAAAAGTATTACATTTAAGAAGTAGTGGGCCTGTGGAAAACTGGAGAGTGTATGCCATATATAAAGGCATTCAAAAGGCATTATAAATCTCTTGAGCCAGATGAAGTACATCTGAAGATTGAAATGGGCTGCCAGTTAGGAGCCTCAGATGTTTGTGCTCTTCCCTCGGGATGTCTCAGCTCTGGCACATGATCTCATCATTTGGACTAGTGATTCCTTATCCCGATTTTTTCTCCCTCACCTCCCCACTTTCCTGGCTTCAAAATAAGAATGTCCCTAAATAATCAAGGCACATCAGTTCACTCTAAAACACAAAAATAATTTCAAATTCTACTAAAAAATGTTAAATGTATATATGCTATTCAAATGAACAAATTTCAAAGACTATCCAATAATTTGAAACTGCCTATATATTAAGTGGAAAAGAGAATGACATGTAAGAACAATACAGGCAGGAAAGAAAATCTGCAAAAGAACACCAGGAAAAAAAATGTTAATAAGATTGTATCTGTGGATTTTTCCTCTCTATTTTAGCTTTTCTATATTAAAAAAGTTTATGTTTAATATGAGAAGTCTAACTTAAAAGTAGAGCTCTGTGCTGTCCAGTTCTTGTCCAGGTGGGGAAGGTGTCATGAAGTCAAATGATAAAAATTCCAGTGACTAAGCTAGCCATCCCAGCCCTACCCTTAGAGGCATCATATCTGATCAATAACGAGAACTTGGAGTTCCCCATGTGCAGTTATTAACATTAATAATAATTGGAACACTAATTTCTGCCCACTGCATTCTGTTCCCCGGTTGCTTTCTGCTGCTTTTTAATGATGCACTTTTGCTTTTTCTCATGTACTCCACATTATACACATGCTGTACTGCCCTATCTTCCCTCGATTTATGCATGTCTCTAGCAGATGGTTGGGCCAGTCCACCTCTGGTGCTTGTTTAGCATAACAGAGAGCTCAACAACTGGGGCTGCTCACAAGGTTCAGCTTGCATTTCTGGATCCTGGTGGGGTAAACGCACAGGGTTAAGGCCAGAACTTGCCATCTTTGACATCTTTCACAGCAATTAAAGATGAATTTTCCTATTCACTTTTCAAGAGTTGTTTTTCCTCTCTTCTTTTATTCTGCTCCTTCCCCCTAATCCTTTTCCTTGGTCCTCCCTAGATTTCTCCAAGACATCCATAAGTGGTGGTGGGGACAGGGAATTTTCCAGAAAAAAAATGCCACATTGAAATCCAGAATTGGGTGTTTGCTAATCCCTGTTTTTGGTGGCTGAGTCTTAGGCTTGAAAGGCTATTCCTTATTTAAACATTCCTTTTCCCTGTCTTGAGAAAAAGTGTGCCACATCAACCATCCAGTCTCCTCAGTATGATAGGACTTTTGAGCACATGAGGATATGAGTCATTAAAAAAATCTGGATTGGCCTCAGAAAACAGGCTTCCAGTTTCTGGGAGCCTGTGGAGTAGTTCAAGCCACCTCCCAGGAGCTTGGCCTTCCGACCGCCTCCATTCAGAGCTACACTTCTCCCCATGCTCTTAACACATTGATTTTAAACTCCTGTGGTCTAAGGAGTATTTAATGGATGCTTACTATGGCAAACCAAGCTTCATTTGTTTTCATCTGATCTGGGGCCTAAGATCTAAGTTTTCATGGTAAGGACATCTAAAGGTTCGAAGGTTGTTATTGTTCTAGGATGCTATAAGCTTTGCCTTAACGTCTTAAAATGTACACAGCTTGAGATGAGAGAACTGTAAAGTGCCAGCCAGAACTTTACTGTAATATGTTATTTCCATGGGGATGGAAAAAATTGATTTCTAATTCATAAAGTATATCCCCAGATGCCAGTCATTACGTACTTTTCCAGTTTCAGCTTAAAAGTACTCTGTGCGGTATATTCACAGAAGGCAGAAAAGAGGAGTTGCTTTCTTCTCATCCCAGGTGAAAAAGGAAAAAAATGGAACTTTGTGGAGAGGAAGCCAAGAAAACAGTTGGGGTGGTGTGATTGTTGGGGGAGGAGCCTGGATAAATGGTGGTCTCCATATATTTTCAGGACGTCTCTTTTCTCTCCAGAGCTGGAGGAAAATCAATATCTTGTTTTCAGATGGGTAAATGGAGTCGTCTCTTTAAAGTGCCCCGGTCAGTTCACCACACGTCGGGCAGCTGCTGCTTTCCAGGCTGCCCCGCGATTCCCAGGCTGGGAGGATTGACAAGGCGATGATAAACTAACGTGCCCCCTCAGCTCTGGGTGTGCACCATTGTTCCTGCAGCTGAGACCCTCTGCTGCTATTTGCTTTCTCCCACATACATTATTCAACAGCCCAGGAAAAGGCCAAGAACCTCTTTCATTCAGGAATTCTGTATTAAAATAATCAATTTCAAACTGAAGCCGGGAAGGCCAGCTTGCTAAAGGGAGAGCCTATTAATAAGCCACCAGTCTTTTCCATTTGCATTGAACTCATGCCTGTATTGTGGTAATATGGGATTATTTTTTTTTCAGTTTCCTCCAAGTAACTAAACATCACATTGGTTCTCCTGCTCTTTCATAAAGAGCGTGTAGAAGAGCTTCTTCGTTTGATCCCGTCATTAATAGAACACTAGAGGCCATATTTGTGCCTGCTACTCTGCACTGGCTAATTCTGATTTTAAAAGTACTTTAAAAAAGCCATTAACTCTCCATGAAATGTAGCAGGAAAAAAAGTTTTCAAGTGTTTTGTTTTCCATTCATTGGCCTTACATTTCTTGTCTTGCCTCTCCGGCCCCCTGCCTCTAACTCTCCCCCCACGTGCACGTGTGTGCTCACTCACGCTCGCTTGCTCTCTCTCGCTCTCTCTCTCTCTCTCTCTCTCTCTCTCTCTCTCACACACACACACACACACACGCATGTACACATTGTGATAGTCAAACACTAAGTCAAAAAATTAGTAATCTTACATATACAAGTCAGAATAAGTTTTAAGTGCTTTCTAACAGCTTCATGAGATGCTTTCCCAAATGGGTGATCTTTTTCCTATTTGATTAATAAAGGGTTAATCGGAAACTCCCTTTCTGTGGCTACCTTATTGTGAAAATTCCAAGTTTATGTATCAATCTTTTTGCATGCCTTTAAACAACTCAGTGACCAAAAAGTAATGATTACCATTTTGTAATCAGTTCAACTAACATTTATTAAACATCAATCATATATATAGGAAATCCTCAGGGCTCTAACTTGGAGTATCACAGTGAATCAGTTATGATTCCTCAAGTGTCTTGTGAAATGTAGAATTTTAATAGCGTTGCCAGGTTTAGCAAAAAAAAAAAAGACAGTTAAATTTGAATTTTCAATAAATAACAAGTAGTTGTTTATTACTATGTTTCATGAAGTTTTTGGGACACACTTATACTAAAGAAATCATCATGTATCTGATATTCAAATTTAACTGGGGATCCTACATTATATTTGGAAATCCTACTTTTTAAAGGAATTCTTGACATGACTTTGAGGTTTTTGATGTTGCTATTTTGTACTTCACACTTACCTCTGAAACTTAGAGAAAAATTGAATCACTGAAGACTTAGTTAGTAGAGTTCAAGTTAATTAAAAGTTTACTTTTTCATGTAAGGAGAAGATTTTCAACTGATTTATAGAGAGGTCTTTTTCCCTTCTTTTTGTTCCACAGGTGGTATAGAATAGTTTTTTTTTCTTCAAATTTTTGTGATAAAATAAATTACTAAAAGTACTAAACTATTTTAAAGTAATTCTAAAATAACTCATAAAAAGAAATATTCCTATCCCAATAGTTGATTGATTTAATAAAAATAAATAAAAGTTTCCCAAAATAATTCAACATGTATCCCATACTATGTCAAGGACTGCTAAGCATTAGAGAGACAAAGCAAAAGTGAATGTATCCATGAAAATGCCCAGTGCATGGATAATCAATTTATAATAGCTACAGCTGACTATGAGCATGTCCTGGCAAAGGAGAGACACATAGGAGCAGACCCTTGCAACCAGTGGTAAGGGTCTATCCCAGAGGACAGAGAACTCACTTAAGCCTAGATTCTGCAAAGTAGAAAAAAATTAGAACTGCCAAACTATGTTGACTATTGTTTTCAAGAATAAGTTCTGGTTAGTTTTTTATCAAGGGCAATTGAGGTGCTGAGGGTGCTAAAGCATAGTGACTGTCCTCTAGGAGCTCAAAATAGGTTCACTAAATGTAGACACAGCACATGTAAGACAGAATAAGTAAGTGTCAAGAGAGCAGATATAATAGAAACTACCCTTTATAACAGGCTTACTATATGCCAAGCACTGTGCTAAGTGCTTTACATTCTTTGCTTCCTTTATCCTCACAAAATCTTTTTGAGGATACCTATGTTCTTCTTTAGGGGCTCAGAGGAGGGAGAGAACTCTTCTGAAAATTTGGTCTCTCAAAGCAGCAAGTATATGATTCTCTTTTCTGTACCATTTATCTAATTTGTCTAGCCCACTGCCCAATAGTATATTGATTTAATTATGTTGCAGTGACTTTATAATATGTTTAGATATATGGTACTATAAAATGATAGTTTATTGAGGAAAAGGTGATTTAATAAATAATAATATTTCTAACATCTTTCTAGAGGAAAATAACATTGTGTGGACATGATCTTTCACCCCAACTTTAAAATAAGTTGCAGATGAAGACTTAAATATAAAAAAATAATAAAAATTGCTGGGAATTCCTGGATACCACATGTACAAGACAGGGACAGGACTGTATACTCAGAAGCTATAAAAGAAAAGATGGGCCTACTAGATATTATATAAATTTAAAACTTCTTTATGGCAAAAGAAACTATAAACAAAATCTAAAGACAAATAATGGATTTAGAAAATTATTTGTAATACAAATGAGAGGTATGAGGTATATCGACAATATACAAAGAGCTCTTGCATATTAAATAAGTGATAAACATCCTAAAATAAAAATCAGCAAAGGGTATGAAGAGACATATTCACAGAACAGTAATCCAAAAAAGCTAAACAAACTTATGACAAGGTGCTCAAATTCACTAGTGGTCAAGAAGGCTCAAACTAAAGTAATGTAATATTAGCTTACACCCATCAGGCAGGCAAATTTAAAAAAAAAGTGATACCATCTCTTCCTGAATGGGTGTTGTAAGATCCTGAAATAAGCTTTACTTTAACAGTCCTGCTCCTGAGGATATGTTCTATGGAAATAAACCATAACACACAGGGTTCTATATACAAGTGTGTTTATTTGTTTATTGGAGCATTGGTTGTAGTCAAACACACACACACACACACACACACACACACACACACACACACAGAGAGAGAGAGAGAGAGAGAGAGAGAGAGAGAGAGAGAGAGAGAGAGAGAGAGAGAGAGAGAGAGAGAAATGGAAACAAAGATAATGTTGTAAATAGGATACTTGAATAAACACAGTGGAATATTAGAAAGATATTAAAAAGAATAAAATAGAGCTGTACTAGGTGAATTAGAAAGATTTCCATGAGGGATAGTTTAATATAAAAACAAGATGCAGAAGAGTGTGTTAAATATCTAATTTTTATAAAATATATATTTTAAAACATGTGTAATTTCTATATAATTATTTTGCCATGAAGAAAAATATGGAAGGATATATACTGAGTTGTTAATACAGGTTAGAATGAGGGAGATGGGACAGTAAATGATGTGGATGGAAGAGTGAGCCATGTAAAAAAGGAAAAATACAAAGATTGTCACTGAAGGAAAACCCTATGCATTTGTGTATTTTTCTTCTTTAATAAAAGTCTAGGAATTTTTTTCTGCAACTTCTTTTCTGTGTAGCCCCAAAGAAGGTAATCATTGTTAGGTCTATTGCTGGTGACTGCAGCTTTCAGCATGTGTGCAAGGCAAGCTTCCTTTCTGAGGAAGAAAATTTTAATTGCTGTGAAGTGGAACCTTCACCAGAGCACAGAAAGCATGTTTTGCCCAAGACCATGAAAATTCAGAGGGTGCATTAACTTTTAATAATACTTTTAAAAGCTTAACTCTTAGTTAGCAAGAGTTGATAGCAGAAATGGAAAACTCCCCTGGTGTCATACATTGCAGTATAACCCATCTCTGAGTCATGTCATAAATTATGGAATTGGTTTGAGGGTTGTTCCTCTCTGCCTCTATGCCAAAATTGCTCTGACCCCTAGCATTCTGTTTTCTCAAATTTCCTCTGGCTGATATTATTCCATCATAGGCTTCTGAAAACAATGTGGGATGTCTTTTAAATAAAACTCAGGTAAGAAATATATCCTGGAAAAGTTCTAAGATAATCTGTGCTGCATTTCTAGTAAGGTGCTTGCAGTAGTCAATGGAAAACTTCTCACTTACAGATACTACAGCCAGGGAGGAGATCCATACTAACAAAAAAATCAATCCAGTACAAAGATGAAGGATGTAGCTTTCTTTATCTCTACAGGAAAAAAATGACAAGAGGCTGAGCTGAGGCTCTGGCAGGGGATGTGGAAAAGACAGCCCACTTCTCAAAGCCATGTGCCCATTTTGAAGGGGAACAGACAAGTCTGGAAGAAGAGTAGGTTTGGGTAGGTGAGAGAGATTTGACTGTCCACATGTGGAGTTTGATATGCATGCCAGGCATGAGGTGGTAAATGTTGAGCGAGGACTTAGAAATGTAATACTTGAATTTAGGAGACAAGTAAAGTCTGAAAGAGGTGAAAAGAGAAGACTGAATCACCCAGAGAGTCTAAAGAGAAAAGAGAGGAGGGAAGGGACTAAAAATATCACCTCATTTAGGAATGGGTGAAGGAAGAAGAGCTGGAAAAAGATAAAGGTGTTGGAAGAGGTGGGAGAGAGAAGCTGGAAATAGAGAGGGGCAATGTTTGTCACCAAAGCCATGGTTTCATGAAAGAGCTTGATCAGCAGTGGCAAATGCTGCCCAGAGGGTAGAGATGTTAAGGACTGGTAGGAAGCACTTGGAGTCCACAATTAGAAGTAGTGATTTTTAGAACACGTCAGTAGGGTAATTGGTTTGAAAGCCAGCCAGATTATGAAGGTTTGAGGATTATATGGTAAAGAAGCAAAGGAAGTCAATGTAGAGTAAACTTAAATGATGTTCGTGGTGAAAGGTGGGGGTGGCAGAATGAGAGCAGGGTTAAGTTTGGGTGATTTGGGGCTAGTAGGACTGTGATCATCTATAAGGGTGGAAAGAAATGAGCCCAGACAGAGCTTTAAAAAAGAGGTAATAAATTGGGCCACATTCCTTGGCAATGAGGAAAGTAAGCCTAGGACAGGAGAAGGAATGCAGGTTTCTTTAAGATTTGAAGAACAGAGAGGAAAAGGGAATGAGTAGGTAGGTTTAGGGATGGATGGATGCAGAGAAAAACATTTAAATAATAACCTTCCAAAAAAATGGTTGGAATTTTAGTCGCCAGAGTATATTAACTGTAATTGCATAAAGTACAAACTTTGGCATTATCTTTTTAGTCCACAAGTTTATTATGTAAATAACAGAAGCTCAGCATGGTTAGTAACCAATCACATCACTTCTTTCAAAGTCAGTTGGTGATCGGTCACTGTGCAAAACAATGTAGTTGTGTTGTCTCTTTGTCTCTCAGTGATAAACTCACGTAATATTTTACAAAAATAGACAATTGCAAGAGTGAATTTTCCGACAAAAGATGAAAGATCAGCAAACAAAAAGTGATATTTCTAGAAATGAACTTAGGATCGAACATAAATGAAGTTACAGAAAAAATTTAACCATGGGAATTTTGTCACTGCCACTATCCTAGAGGTCCTAGAAATGTAGCCAGAGGAATTTAGTAAGGGTGACAAAAAGAATGATGATGTACCAGAGGCCATGACTCCAGCAAAAATCTACACATTGAAGGAACTCTTGGAGATATTTCACAGCATTGAAATGCAATGGACAAAATATCGAATGCTGATCCAAAACTTTAAAAAGTGTGTGACAATTTGTTGAGGCATAGAAAATATGCTTGCTTGTATCGTAAATTATATGAGAAGGTAAACACTGTTAAAACTAACATTGATAAGATTTTTACAAAGTAATACAATATTTTAATTCTCAATGTTTCTAATGTTTAAATGATAGTGTACTAAATAAACAACAATTTTATCCCTGTTATTCCTCTGTATATTTACAATGGAATGGACAGTAAGAGAATTTTTAGTGTTTTGATAAAGACTTGAAAGTTTTTGGAACAATAATTTCCCCATTGATCATTAGGATTGCTTTGCATGGTTTTAGCATTTATGGTCTTATTTATGATTCTATACTACCTTGCTTGTATTATGTTTTTCTTCAAGTAGCCCATCCTTTCACAAATTTCTTAATAAGATTATTTTTAGTTGTTTTAAATTTATTGCTGCTGCTGGGAATGAGATTCATTTGTGCTATTTTCTAAGAGGATATTGCTGATAAATTAGGAAGCTCTTGCTTTTTGTATATTAATTTAGTGTCTGAATACTTTGTTAAGCTATTATTATTTCTAACAAGTTCTTGTTGACTTGGTGTCTGTCCCCTGGGAATTCTGGCTCTAGATTTTACATGGAACATGTGTGAGGTGGAACAAGCCCTGGCTAACAGAGAGAGAGAGAGTGTTGCTTGCTTCTGCTTTGAAGATGGGTCCTTGTTGACATCATAGCTCAGTGGGCTTGTTCTCCAAAGCAATCTTTAGTGTCATGGCTGATTGTCCTGGGTTCAAATCTCCAGTAGCCACATGCTAACTATATGATGTGAACTAAACATCACTGAGCCTGTTTTCTCATTGGAAAGTAGAAATAATAGTATATACTTCATAGATTATTAGGATTAAGTGAGATATTCCATGTAAAACACCTTCCTGGGAGTTAGCACAAAGAACAAGATCTATAAATGTAAAGTATTATTTTTTATTTTAATAGTTTTATTGAGATATAATTGACATATAACATAATAGCTTCAAGAGTACAACATAATATATATATATATATATATATATATATATATATATATATATATATATATAACCAAATGATCACCACAGTAAGTCTAATTAACATCTATTACCACATATACTTACATAAATTTTTCTTGTGATAACTTTTAAGATTTACTCTCTTAGCAACTTTTAAGTATACAATACAGTATTATTAACTATAGTCACCATGCTGTATATTCGATTTCCAGAACTTACTCATCTTATAACTGGAAGTTTCTGCCCTTTGACCACCTTTACCCGCTGCCCTCACTGGCAACCACCAAACTACTCTCTGTGAGTTTATTTTCTTGTTGTTGTTGTTGTTGTTAAGATTCTACATATAAATAAGATCAAATGTTATTTGTCTTTCTCTGTCTGACTTATCTTACTTAGCATAATGGCTTTAAGATCCATCCATGTTCCAAATGGTGAGATTTCCTTCTATTATGGCTGAATAATATTCCATTGTGTATGTATATATTACAGTATAAAAAAATCATACATATGTGTGTGTGTGTATGTGTGTGTGTGTACACATGTATCACATTTTCTTTGTCTTTTATTATTTTAAAAATTATTATTCCTTTCTAGCCTAGCTGAGCTGCTTCAGAACCTGCCTGCACTTTGCTTAAAGACAGTTTCACAAAGACTATGACAGATGGTTGGGGTATGTCAGTTTTAAATCTCTGCATCTCTTTATCTCTTTGGGTTTTTTCATGTATTTAAATGAGAATGGTGACTTCCCCTTTAAAACCCAAAAGTCAGTAACACAAAATTTTGAGCTGGAAAGAAGGGTGTGGCATAGGTATATTTTCTCTAGTTCCTCCCGTATTTATTTGGTTGACAAGTTCTGTGAGCCCTATCTCTAATATCCACCATTCTCTTTCCCCTTCCATTCCCTCTGTCTTACATCTGGACCTCAGCTTGCACTTGAACCTTTCTAGTAGTTTCTAAATGAATCTTTCTTTCCTTTCCAGTTACATTTCTAGTTGCTATCAATAATGAACTCTCTCCCAGCTCTCCAATACACCTCACTATTACCAATACCATTACCAGCTTCACCTCTAAACATACCCAGTACTCATCCCTCCCCAAATATATCCTATGCTTTTCTGCCTCCGAGTGTACTCTCATTGTTTCTCCAGAGTAAATTCTCTCCTCATTCCACTTTCATCTTTTAAAATCTTGTTCATCTCTTGTCATGATTTCATGAAACTCTTCTTTGATTTTCCTTTTTCCACCCTCCCTCTCAGTAATCAGAATGAACCATTTCTTCAATGTTCTGAATATACTTGCTTGTACTCATTTCCTTAGATTGAATTCATCTTTCTTCTTAGAAGTAGAGTAGAGCTCTGTACACTCAACACATCTTTGTTTAATAAATCTGTTTATGAAGCACAAGATCCATGTCTTAAGCATCTGGATAAACCCTAGTGGGTAGCCACATCATTGTATTTGCCTGCTTGCCTTTCACCTTGACTAGCCTCACACATTTAAAGAAGAGTGAGAACCATGTCTTGTTTACCACTGTATTTCAGGTGCCTGACACAGGACTGCTACATAGTAGGTGCTCAATAAAAGCTTAGTGAATCAAATAATAGCCCTCCCATTTCATTGACTTCTTTGACGCCATGATTTTGGCCTCCTACCTACTCCATCAACCACTACTATCACTTTCAATTGCCTGCTCCACCTCTCAGATCTTGAACTCTGAAATGCCTTCCAGTTACCAAAGCTTTCCATCTTTTGGTGGACTTGTTCAACCCCACTGCTGTGACTGATGGCCCTCTGACCTCTCCCTATTCTTATAATCAGTCCTGGTCTGACTTCTCTCACCTTCCCTCCCAGTTCAACATTCTGTTCTGTTCTTTCCAGAGCCCTGGCTAAGATGGGGTCACTGGGGCACAGAAATTTAGAGGACACCACATTTTTGTCCCACCACCTCTCTGTTCTCTATTGGAAGCCTTACCCCGGCCCTAGGCCCAGCCCCCTTGGCAGTTGCAGAGATGGATGGAGCAAGAGGCCTGAGGTCAAGGGCTGGGAGAGCACCAGTCAGGGGACCTTTTGTGTGCATGGCTGCCCCTCCCCCTGGCAAGAGCAGTTTCCCTTGAAGAGAAGGCCAGTTTCATGCTGCTTGCCCTAGGCACCAAAAATGCTAGTTAGTGCAATGGTTCTGTCCCCTCTTCCCTCACCCCTTGACACTGTGCCAATCTCCACACTACTTTCCCTGCTTCAGAGCTATAGCAAAGCCTGTCACTGGGCTTCCTGGAACCACCACCATTTCTAGTTGTCTACCCTTGGTAGACGCTTGATGGCTGCTGCTCAGCCATCTGCTTAACTGCCAAATGTTGAGTCACAGGGAATATTCATATTGGGGTACATTTGTGTTGCAAAGGAAGAGAGAGAGATGAGAGAGAGAGAGAGAGAGAGAGAGAGAGAGAGAGAGAGAGAGAGAGAGAGAGAGAGAGAGAAAATAAATGAGAATGGAAATACGATCCTGAAGCTGAGCTTTATAGGGAAGACAGAAGAGGCAACAAGTCTCTTTACCTCTCTAAGCCTCTGTTCGTTACTGTATCAGTAAAATGGGAATGATAATAGTATATACCTTATAACGTTATTCTAAGAAATAAACTGCACAGCCCAGTGCCTGTTACATGCAATGAGCACTTAATAGATGTGAGTTCCCTGAGTTTTGAGTTATCCTCCTGTACTTACTCTTTCCGATAAGAAAACTAGTGAATGTGCCTGTTACAGTAGGTTTAGTAAATGTTAGTTAAGACCAACTCCAGAGGCCAGGCAGCAGCTCTTCTCCCCTTAGTGTCCCCACTGCTCCCCTCCCATCAAGTGATCTGAAAGGCTAAAGAGCTCCTAGGAGAATTTCCCTTTCAGGATCTAGAAACTTAAAACTTTTTGAGCTGGTGCCAAGAATGTTCACTGCAATCAACTTTGTCTGTCATAAAGAGGCCAGCCTGGGGTTTCAAATTCTGCTACTGAATGTTGGTCCCCTCCTTGAATACAGTGGGAGATTTAAGTGCAGTTGAAATCAAAGCCAGTTTTTTCCTATCAGTGGGTTTTAAAAACCCAGGAACATTCTTATTCAACCAAGTCTATAGTCAGAATTGCAAAAAGTGAGGCTGCTATAAACTCATTTACTTACTTTTACCCAAATGTGTTTCTTTCCAAAGCCCAGCATTCTATATACATGTTCATTATATGTTGTTTCCAGCTGACTTAACCTTTAGAAAAGTCATAGTCACAGGAAATGCATGCCCTGGATGTGACTTAGGCACAACAATAGCACATATCCTGCATACTTAGCCTCCAAGGAAAGTTTGCCAGTGGACACATCACTCCACATAAACTAAGCTGAACAGTCTCTCTTTGCTGCATCTGGAAACACATGACCATGGTTTTATTTTGTTTGTTTGTCTGTTTTTAAAAAAAATGTGATGTTTTAAAGTAACTCAAAGTGTTGTCAGAACAAAGTATTTTAATTTTGATTAGACTCAAGTTTTCAACTTTTTTCTTTTATAGTTTATATTTCTGGTGTCCAAAACCCTAGTCTCAAAGGTTTTCATTATATTTTCCCCCAAAAGGCATATATATTTAACATTTAAGTCTGTAACCCATTTCAAGTTAAATTTTGTATAAGGCATGAGACTTAGGTTGAGGTTCATTCTTTTGCTTATGGATTTCTAAATGCTCCAGCATCACTTAAAAATTTTTTTTTCAATTAGAGTTGACATCCAATATTATTTTATAATAGTTTTAGGTATACAGCATAGTGGTCAAACATTCATAAAATTTATGAGGTGATCCCCTGACCAGTCCAGAAGCCATGCAGCACCACACATTCCCATGACTATTTTGTAACTTCCAATTTGTACTTCTTAATTTCTTCACCTTTTTCACTCAACCTGCTACCCCACCTCCCATCTGGTAGTCACCAGTTTGTTCTCTGTATCTACTAGTCTGTTTTTATTTTGTTTTTTCATTTATTTTGTTCTTTAGATTCCACATATAATTGAAATCATATTACTTGGCTTTCTCTGACCTATTTCACAAAGCATAATACCCTCTAGGTCCAGCTATGTCATTGCAAATGGTAAGACTTTATTTTTTATTGCCAATATTCCACTATATATATGTACCACCTTTTCTTTATCCAATTGTCTGTTGCCGGCACTTTGATTGATTCCATATCTTGACTATTGCAATTGCACTGTAGTGAACATAGGGGTACATATATCTTTTCAAATTAGTGTTTTGGTTTTCTTTGGGTAAATACCCAGAAGTGCAATTTCTGGGTCATAAGGTAGTTCTATTTTTAATTTTTTGAGGAACCTCCATACTGTTTACCATACTGGCAACTTGCACCAATTTCCAATTTCACCAGGTGTGCACAAGAATTCCCTTTTCTTCACATCCTCACCAACACTTGTTTTTTGATTTATTGATAACTATTCTGATAGGTATGAGGTTGTGATATCTTATTGTGTTTTTAATTTGTATTTCTCTTATAATTACTGACATTGAGCATCTTTTCATATATCTTTTGGCCATCTGAATTTCCTCTTTGGAGAAATGCCTCCTCAGGTTCTCTGCCTATTTTTCAATTAGTTTTTTTTTCTTGTTGAGTTGTATAAGTTCTTTGTAAATTTTAGATATTAACCCCTTATCAGGTATATCATAGACAAATACCTTCTCTCATTCAGTAGGTTGTCTTTTTGTATTATCGAAGGTTTCCTTTGCTGTGCAAAAACTTTTTCGTTTAATGTAGTCCCATTTTTTTATTATTTTACTTTTGTTTCTCTTGCCCAAGGAGATATATCAGAAAGATATGACTAAGAACAATGTAAGAGAGTTTACTGCCTATGTTTTCTCCTAGGAGTTTTATGGTTTGAGGTCTTACATTTAAGTCTTTAATCTATTTTGGGTTTATTATTGTATATGTTATAAGAAGGTGATCCTGTTTATTTTCTTTTTTTCTTGCATATATTTGTCCAATTTTCTCAGCATTATTTATTGAATAGACTACTTTTTTTGTCATAGATTAAAGGACCACACATGTGTGGGTTTATGTCTGGGCTCTGTATTCTGTTCCATTGATCTATGCCTGTTTTTATGCTGGTACCATACTGTTTTGATTACTGTAAACGTGTAGCATAGTTTGATAACAAGTAGCTTGATACCTCCAACTTTGTTCTTTCCAAAGATTGTCATGGCTATTCAGGGTCTTTTGTGGTTCCATATAAATTTCTGGATTATTTGCTCCAGTTCTGTGAAAAATGACACTGGTATTTTGATAGATATTGCACTGAATCTGTAAATTGCTTTGTGTAGTATGGAAATTTTAACTATGTTAATTCTTTCCATGAGCACGATATATATTTCCATTTGTTTGTATCTTCTTCCATTTCTTTCCTCAATGATATAATTTTCCAATAAGTCTTTCATCTCCTTGGTTAAATTTACTCCTAGGTATTTTATCTTATTTTTGGATATTATAAATGAGATTGTTTTCTTAATGTCTTTCTGATAGTTTGTTGTTGGTGTGTGAAAATGTAACCAATTTCTGAATATTAACTTTGCATTCTGCTATTTTACTGAATTAATTTATCAGTTCTAACATTTTTTTGGTGGAATCTTTAGGGTTCTCTATGTATACTATCATGTCATCTGCAAACAATGACAGTTTTACTTCTTCCTTTTCAATTTGGATGTCATTATTTTTTCTTGTCTGATTTCCATTCTGATGCCTTGCCTGATTACTCTGTTGAATAAAAGTGGTGAAAGTGGACATCCTTGTCTTATTCCTGACCTTAAATAAACACTTTGAGCTTTTCCCCATTGCATATGTTACCTGTTAGTTTGTTGTATCTAGCCTTTATTATGTTGAGGTATGTTCCCTCTATTCCTACTGTGCTGAGAGTTTTTATCATAAACAGATACTAGATTTTAGCAAATGCTTTTCTGCACCTATTGATATAATCATATGATTTTTATCTTTCTATTTGTTAATATGGTGTATTACATTAATTGTTTTGCAGATATCGAACTAACCTTGTATCCCAGGAAAAACTCCAACTTGATCATGGTGTATGATCTCTTTAATGTATTGCTGAACTCAGTTGGCTTATAATTTTCTATATTTGGTAAAGTCTTTGTCTAGTTTAGGAATCAGGGTAAAGGTAGCCTCATAGAATTAACTTGAGAGACTTTCATCCTCTTGAATTTTTTGAAATAGTTTGAGAAGAATAGACATTAATTCTTTGAATGCTTGGTAAAATTCAGCTGTGAAGCCATCTGGTCCAGGACTTTTTTGTTGTTGTTGTTAGGAATATTTTGATTAATGTTTCGATTTCATTAGTAGTAATTACTTGGTTCAGATTTTCTGTTTCTTCCTGATGCAGTCTTGGAAGATTCTGTTTCTAGGAATGTATCCATTTCTTCCAGATTGTCTAATTTGTTGGCATATAATTGCTTATAGTATTTTCTTACAATCCTTTGTATTTCTGTGGAATCAGATGTTACTTCTCTTTCCTTTCTGATTTTATTTAGTTGGGTCCTCCCTCTTTTCTTCTTGACAAGTCTGGTGAAAGGTTTATCAATTTATTTTATTTTTAATTAATTAATTAATGTTTTATGGTGACATTGGTTAATGAAATCCAGTAAGTTTCAGCTTATATATTTTAACAGTAAGACATATATGTGTTTATACTGTGTGTTCACCTCTCATAGTTAGATTTCTTTCTGTCACCACATATTTGACTCCCTTTACCTCATCTACCTCCCCTTCCTCTTTCCCCCCAACCCTCTGGTAAACACTAATCTGTAGTCCATGTCCATAAGTCTCTGTTTGTTTGTCCTGCTCATTTGTTGCTTTTAGGTTTATATCCCACATATAAGTGATATCATGTGATTTTCAACTTTTTCTGTCTGGCGTATTTCATTTAGCATGATTATCTCAAGGTCCATCCATGTTGTCACAAATGGAGTATTTCATCTCTTCTTATGGCTAATATTCCATTGTATACATGTACCACAGGTTCTTTAAACAATCATCTATTATAGGACACTGATTGCTTCCATGTCCTAGCCACTGTGAATAATGCTGCTATAACATTGGTGTGCAAATATCTTTTTGGATATAAGATTTCAAGTCTTTTGTCAATTTTTTTTTTATCCTTTCAAAGAACCAACTCTTGGTTTCATTGATCTTTCGCATTGCATTTTTAGACTCTATTTTGTTTATTTCTGCTCTGATTCTAATTATTTCCTTTCTTCTCACTTTGGGCTTTGTTTGCTGTTCTTTTTCTAGTTCCTTTAAGGAGTAAGTTTAGATTGTTTATTTGAGCTTTTCTCTTTTTTGAGGTAGGCCTGTAATGCTGTGAATTTCTCTCTTAGGATTGCTTTTACTGTGTCTCATAGATTTTGGGCTGTTGTTTTATTTTCATTCTTTCTTCAGGCACCTTTTGATATCTTTCTTGATTTTATTGTTAACTTATTCATTACTTAGCAGCTTGTTGTTTAGTTTCCATGTGTTTGTGTGTTTTTCCATTTTTTTCTTGTAACTAATTTCTAGTTTTATATCATTGTGTTTGGAGAAGATGCTTTATATGATTTTAAACTTCTTAAATTTATTGAGACTTGTTTTGTGGCCTAACGTGATTTATTTTGGAAAACGTTCTATGTGCACTTGAATGTATATTTTGCTGCTTTGAGGTGAAGTCATTTTAAAAAATTAATTAAATCCATCTAGTTGAGTGTATCATTTAAGGTCACTGTTTTCTTGTTGGTTTTCTGTCTGGAAGATCTAGCCATTGGTACTAATGGGATGTTAAAATCCTCTACTATAACTGTTACTGTCAGTCTCTCCCTTTGTGTCTGTCAATATTTGATTTATATATTTAGGTGCTCCTATGTTGGTTGTATATATGTTTACTAAGGTTAAAGCCTATTGTTAGATTGATCTCTTTATCATTATGTAACATCCTTCTTTGTCGCTTATTATAGCCTTTGTTTTAAAGTCTATTTTGTAGACTTTGTATTGGTACCTCAGCTTTTCTTTTTCATTTCCATTTACATGAAAAATCTTTTCTTATCCCTTTACTTTCAGTCTGTGTGTGCCTTTAGATCTGAATTTAGTGTCTTGTAGACAGAATATGCATGGGCCTTGTTTTCTTATTCATTCAGCTGCCTTATGTCTTTTGATTGGAGCATTGAATTCATTTACATTTAAAGTGATTACTGATAGATATAGTTATTACAATTTTATTATTCATATTTAAGTTATTTATTTTTTTTCTTCTTCTTAATGAAGTCCCTATACTTCTTATAATACTGGCTTGGTGGTGGTGAAATTTTTTAGCTTTCCCCTCTGGGAAAGCTCTTTATCTCAGCTCCAGTTTTAATTAACAGCCTTGGTTAGAGTAGTTTTGATTGCAGGTCCTTTCTTTGGATCAAATTTAATATTTTGTGCCAATCCTTTCTGCCCTGTAAATTTTCTGTTGAGAAATTTTCTGCCTATGGGAGTACCCTTTTAAGTAACTAGCTGCCTTTCTATTGCTGCTTTTAGGATTCTCTCTTTTTCTTTAAACTTTGACATTTTAATTATGATTGTCTGTGTGCGGGTCTGTTTGGGTTCACCTTGTGTGGGACTCTCTGCACTTCCTGGATTTGTATGTCTATTTTCTTCACCATGTTAGGGAAGTTTTCAGTCATGTTTTTTCAGGTAGGTTCTCAATCACATGCTCTCTCCTTTCTCTTTCTGGTATTCTTATGATGCAAATGTTGTTACACTTGCTGATATCTCAGAAGTCCCTTAGAATATCCTCATTTTTTTGGATTCTATTTTCATTTTGCAGTTCTGATTGGGTGTTTTCTGCTATCTTGTCTTTCAAATCACTGATTTGATACTTCTAGTGTATTCATTTCAGTTATTGTATTCTTCATTTCTGACTAATTCTTTCTATGGTTTCTACGTCCTTTTTATGCTTACTATCTTTTTGTTGAAGTTCTAACTGAGATCATCTTTCTTCCCCTAAGTTTATTGAGCATCCTTTCAACCAGTATTTTAAACTCTATATCTGGTAGATTGCTTGCCTCCATTTTGTTTTGTTCTTTTTCTGGAGTGTTCTTCTGTTCTTTCATTTGGGACATGTTTCTTTGTCTCATTATTTTGGCTGCCTCTCTGTGTTTGTTTCTATGTATTAGGTAAATCTTATACATCTCCAAATCTTAGCTGGGTGGCCTTATGTAGTAGATTTTATGGTCATCTGCACTGTGTCCTTCAGGATTGACCCTTGTGTTGTGTGTGTCCTTGTGAGGTAGTTGAGCCTTGATTGTTGTTGGTATGACAGTGAGTGACATTGATACTCAGGCTGACTGACTGCATAGATTGGCCACACCTACAAATATGAGTTTCTGTGTAGGGGTTGACCTCACAGAGTGAGGTTCACCCCAGCATGTTTGTGTGCCTGTTGTTACCACTCTTTGGGTGTGCCACTTTGGGGGCTAATAGGGAGGTGCTCTGTTGAGGTCTGATGCTAGCCTCCAAGTGCATTTGTTCTGGCACCTCTTAGGAGGGGCTCTCATGAAAGCCAAGGTCAACCACTACCTATGAGCAGCCAGGGAGGAGTACCTAGTAGGAGCTAGAAAGCTATCTGTGTTTGATTGATGCCTGATCTGGACTTGGAGGTATGAGTGAGAGGCCATTCAGTGAACCAAAGCAAAATGCTACCAGCGCCAGCGCTGGGACTGGTTCCTCACCACTGAAAATGTTTCTGGAGGCGCGCAATTGGAGACCTATTGGTTGCTTCGAAAGGAACCTCCTTCTAAGAGTGTGAGGTGGGACTGGTTGCCCAGTAACCATCAAAATTGTGATCAGGCAAATTGCAAGTTAGGTAGGGCAGCGTCTCAGGGAATGAGTAGATCTCACCAGGCCAATGCAGATTCAGTTTTGGCTGTGTGGGAGGAGAGTTCAACACCAGCAAGATGGCACCACCTGCAGGCTGCATAGGAGGAGGGTTCAACACAGAGACAATGGTGGCTGTTCTTCCAGCCCTTACCCTGAAGCTACACAACTCAGTCTTTCTCTGTATGTCTCTGGAACCTTCCAAGCTACAGTCCCTCCACCAGAGCCCCAGGCAAGTGCCTGTGAGTGACTCTGTGCATGTGCCATTTAAGAGGAAGTTTGGATTTCCAACTTTCTTGTTTCTTACCTGGACAGCCAGAATTCACACTGATTTTTACAGCTTGATTTTATGGAAATTCCTCTTCCCAGCACTGGAACCCTGGACTGGGAGCTCCTGCATGGGTCTGGGGCCCTTTGCTTCCCTTGGGGCTGGACCTTCACAGCCAAGATATCCCTTTGGATGCTCAACTGCATCATGTAGTGTGAGACCAGTTTGTTTTGCAACTCCGCCTCTCCTACCAGTCTTGATATGATCTCCTCTTTATATCCCCAGGATATAGGAGTTTTGTTTAGCTAGTCTTAAGATCATTCTCCAGGTTGATTGTTTTATTATTTACTTGAAATTTGAATGCTGTTATGAGAGGAGACATGCACAACATTTACCTACCCTACCATCCTGACTGAAACACCAACTAAATTCTTAATGGCAACATCACTTGTTGAAAAGTCTACATATTATTTCTAATAAAATGCTTTTGCACCTTTGTGAAACATTTGGTTTGGCACATTGGTGTGAATATATTCCTGAGTTCTCTATTCTATTTCATTGAACTGTGTGTCTATCCTTTGGCCAATATCACACTGTCCTGATTACTATAGGTATCAAATAAGAAACTCTTAATATCAGGTGAAGTGATTCCCTCTTTTCTTTTCATTCAACATTGTTTTAGTTACTGTAGGGTCTATAACTTTCCATATAAATTTTAGAATAAGCTTTTCTGTGTCTACCAAAATTTTTGCTGACATTTTCATAGGAATTTCATGAAACTCATAGATCAGTTAGGGACAAATTGGCATCTTTACTATATTGAGATTTTCAATCCAAGATTTGATTGATTCGATTTCTTTCAGCAACATTTTGTAATTCTAAGTGTATAAGTCCTGTGTATAGTTTGTTATATTTGTACCAATTTCATTTTTTTAGAGTGACTGTAAATTGTTTTTTGTTTTGGTTTCCAGATGTCCATTGTTAGCATAAGAAATAGTATCTATCTTGTATCCTTCAAACTTGAGGAATTAATTTATAATTTCTTGGAGTTGTGTCAATTCCTTGGTATTGTCTATATATACAGTCATGTCATCTGCAAATAGGGACAATTTTATTTCTTCCTTTCTAATCTATATGCCCTTCGTTTCTTTTTCTTGTCTTCTAAGACTAGAACTTTTAGTACTACATTGAATAAGAGTTGTGAAAGCTGACGTCATTTGTTATGGATTTTAGTGGAATGCATTTAGCCTTTCAGTGTTATGAATGATGTTAGCTGTAGGTTTTTATGGTTGCTGTTTATCAAGTTGAGGTGGTTCCCCTTTATTCCTAATTTTCTAAGAGGTTTTGCTTTGTTTTTAAAATTATGAATGGTTGTTGAATTTTGTCAACTGCTTTTTGTTGACTCAGTTAACATGAACACCTGATTTTTCTTTCTTTTGCCTGTTTATATAGAGATTATATCAAATGATTTTTTTCATTAATTGATTTTTGAATATTGACTCAGCCTTGGTTAATTAAATTCCATTTGATCATTGTTTATTTTTTATACATTGCTGTATTCAAGTTGCTGATACTTTGGGAGGATTTTTGAGTTGAAGTTCATAATAGGTATTGGTCTTCAGTTTTCTTTTATTCTTTCATTTTTTGTGGTACTCTATCTAGTTTTATTATCAAGGTGCTTCCTCTTCTATTTTCTGAAAGAATTTGTGTAAAATTGGTGTTAGTTCTTTAAGTGTTTGGTAAAGTGCTCCAGTAAAACCATCTGTAACTGGATATTTTCTTTTGGGGAGAGTTTTTAATTACAAATTCAATTTCACTATGCCTTTTTCAATGGGGTTAAGTTTTGTTTGTGGTTTTGAAGAAATCGTTTCTATTTTTTCTAAGTGTTCAAATTTATGAGCCTAGAGGTTGCAGTGTTCTCTTATTTTTCCTTTAATGGATACATGCTCTGTAAGTACTATCCCTGGCTTCATGCCTGACATTTTTTATTTGTGTCTTCTCTTTATTTTTGTCATTCTTTTATTGGTTTTCTTCAAAGAACCAGTCCTGCATTTCATTGCTTTTCTCTGTTGTTTTTCTATCTTTAGCTTTACTGATTTCTGCTTACACTTTACCATTTCTTTCCTTCCTTTTGCTTGCTATGGGTTTGTTTTGCTCTTCTTTTTCTAATTTCTTGAGGCAGGAATTTATCATTTAGTGCTATAAATTTGCCTTTTCACACTACTATAGCTGAATCTCATGTATTTTGATAGTTTGTATTTTCATTTTTATTCAGTTCTCTATATTTTACATTTTTATTTAAGATTTCTCTTTTATCTATGGATTATTTATAAGTATGTTGTTTAATTTTCAAATGTTTGAAAGATTTTTCTGTTGTCTTCCTGTTGTTTCCATTGATTCCATTGTGGTCAGAGTACATATTCTGAATAATTTCAGTTCTTTTAAATAGCTCATAGTGTTTGAAACTGTAAGAAATAGCGTTTTTCCATATCTGAGGCATTTGGGGAGCAGAGTGGTGCATGAAGAGATGCACAGTTCTTTTTGTTGGGGAATAGGAGGTTATTATTTCTTAAGCACCTTCAGCTTATTCCCTCAGTGAGTGTTTTACATATATAATTTCATCTAAGCCTCTCAATAACCCATCTGAAGTCACTACTATTATCAACCCAATTTTAAAGATGGGAAACCTGAGGCCAGAAAGTTTAAATTACTTACAAGATTTTACTTGGCTAAGATAGGATTCAGTCTTGGAGGGTATGGTGGGAGGGGCCCTCTGGGTTAGAGGTTGGGGAATGCAGCTCAGCCTTGGTTTTGCAACTGTGGCTGGTCAAAATCAACTGTTGTTTTTCTGCCTCCCGCTTCTCTGCCTTCTGCCCTGATGACTGGATCCTGCTGCTGGGACCCATGCGAAGCTCACAGCTTTCCCAGGAAGAACTGTTCAGGGAACTTGCTGTTCCTTCTCCCCTCCCCATCCTCCTTTAAGGAGCTCCAGCAGCTGTGAGAGGCAGTTTCTTTATTTCTCCCAGTCCACTGCCTGACACCTTGGGTGTTACCTATGGTAACTCTTATGCACAGATCCCATCCTCAGATGTGCTGGTGTGCAGTTTGTGTGTTTTTTGTTGAATTTTAGATGTTCAGCTTATTATTGTTTCAAGGAGAGATATCTGAGGATGACTCTCACTCTGCTGTGTTTCCAAAGATTGTCCTAAGATAGAATATGAATTTGGGTCTTTCCATCTTGAAAGCCTTTTCCACTAGGGAGTTACTGATAAGAAAACTGATAAGAATATGAGGAATAAAAGGTAGTATGGGACTGTGTCCTAGAAAAGCAACCAGACAACTAGTTATCCACATCTCTCTTGTTACTGCTTCTCTATGATGGTATTTATTCACCTATATCAATTTGATATGGGTTAATTTTTAAAATCTTAATTCAGGTGATATGGATTTTCTCAACCATGAATGTTAAATAATTGCTTTGACTACAATTTCATTTCTCAACCTAAGTTTATAGAATAATGTAGAATGTAATGATGAATAAATTACGTAAGGTACGACAAAATATCTCAAAGAGTTGTGGCACGAGAATAGAGACTGAAAGTGCTTTCATCATCAAACAGTATGCAAATATATGGGATTATTATTATGATAATGAGGATGATGCTACTGTTCTCTAGGAGCCAAGACACCTGTCCATTATTCAGAGCAAATCTTTTCAATCTTGAGGCCATGGACCTCACAGGTAGACTTTAGGATTTCCTGAAATTGTATGTAAATAATATGGAAATGTGAGTTTGGGGGAGGGAGATTTGTATTATATCTTCCCAAAAATATTTGGAACTGACTACCTAAATGAATAAATAAGTGAAATGGGAATGTCTGACTATATAATGTAGGAAATAGCACACAGTCACTGGCTTCTGGATACTGAAGAGGCTTTGTTGAGTGTAGCCAAATTGGGTGTATTTCTTTTCTTATCCCCAGACTTAAATGTCCAGTATGCTACTTTCCACCTTCAGTGAGCTTAGCAAGAAGCATATTTATTACAAAATTATTAACCATTTGGCCTATGCTAAACTCTACATTTCAATGTCTATTCTGCAACTATCCATTTGTACCTCTTAATTCCTTTGCCTTTATATTTGTCCCCTCAATACCCTATTTATCTAATGTCCCTCTCGGTATCTATGAGTTTATATCTGCTTTTGTTGTTGTTGTTGTTGTTTTTGTTGTTGTTAATGATGATTTTCTTCTTTAGATTCCACATGCACATGAAATCATGTGATATTTGTCTTTCTTTATCTGACCCATTTCATTCAGTGCAATATCCTCTAGGTCCATTAAGGCAATATATTTTTCCGTCTCCTTTTAGTCTGTATGTGTCTTTTAATCTGAAGTGAGTCTCTTGTGGGCAGCATATGTAGGAGTCTTGTTTTCTTATCCATTTGGCCACTCTATCTTTTGGTTGGAGCACTTAATTATTTTCCATTTGATGTACTTGTTGATAGAAATGTAGTTATTATTATTCTTTATTTCTGTTTTTGATACATGTTTTTTCTTCTTAAAGAAGTCCTATCATTTCCTGTAATACTGACTTGGTGATAATAAATTTCTTTAGCTTATTTTTGTCTAGGAAGCTCTTTATCTGTCCTTACACTCTGAATGATAGCTTTGCTGAATAAATTATTCTTGGATGTAGATCCTGGGTTTTCATCATGTCGAATATTGTGTGCCAAGCCCTTCTATTTTGCATAGTTTCTTTTGAGAAATCCGCTGCCAGTCTTATGTGTGCTCCCTTGTAGGTAACTATCTGCTTTTCTCTTGCTGCTTTTAAGATTCTCAATTTGTATTTAAATTTTGGCATTTTAATTATGATGTTTCTCAGTGTGGGCCTCTTCAGATTCCTGGTTTGGGGGATTCTCTGAGCTTCCTGGGGTTTTATATTGATTTCTTTTGCCAGGTTATGGAAGCTTTCATTATTTCTTCAAACAGCTGTTTAACATCTTGATTTTCTTCAGGTATCAGATGGGTGGTCGGATGGATATTTGGACCCTTAATAGTGTCCCACATGCTCCTTAAATTATTTTTATAGTCTTGACATCTTACCTTTTGCCATTCTGATTGTGTGTCCTTCACTTTTCTGTCCTCTAGATAGGGTATTTGATCTTTTTCTTTATTCACTTTGTTTATTTGTTATTACATTTAATATACTTCTTATCTCAGATAATGTGTTTTTCATTTCAGGCTGGTTTCTTTTTATAATTCCCATGTCCACTTTTATTTTTTTTATCTCTTTGTTGAACTTCTCACTGAATTTATCTATACTTCCCAAAAGTTCATTGAACATCTTTATAACCAGTGTTTTGAATTCTGCATCTGTGAGATTACTTGACTCCATTATAGCTAGATCTCTGTTCTGTTCTCTCATATGGTTTCTGCTTCTTTGTCTTCCCATTTTAGGTGCCTTTCTGTGTCTGTTTCTATGTACTAAGCAAAAGTCCTAAGTTTTCCAGTCTTATTAGTGTGGATTTGTGAAGTAGGTGTCTAGTGGCACAGTCTAGAGAGGGGTTCACCTACAGGCCAAGGTTAGCCCCAGTCCATGCCCCTCTGGGGCCACCTGTTAAGATTCAGCAAGCAATCCATGAATGCTGTGCTTATAGTTCTCTCAAAAAGCCACATCAGAAACCAAGGCCAGCTGCCTCCAGTGTGAGTCTAGGCTGCTCAGCAAGGAGCACCTGACTTGCTAAGAATATACCCGATGTGGCTTGGCGTTTACTTCTCCAGAATGAGCAAGCTATTGAGGAAGCATTATAAAGATCAAACTCCATCAAAATAGATCCAAAAGAAAATTTTGAGTTGACATGATTTCAAAATGGAAAAGGGATGAATTAATTCTTGGGTTCTCTTATTCATAGAATAGTTTCAAAAAGTTCTTCAATATTAATTACTAAGCTGTGAATTCAGTTCTGTGCAATTATGAACAGCCAGTTTTTGGAGTATGAAAGAGCTAACTTATCGTATTTTTGAATTACTCATCTAGAAGCCTGAATACTTTTGTATTTCCATATTTCTTGAGTAGCACTTAATTTAATCTTAGTCCCATTTCTTTCAATAAACCATTGTTGCATCTCATAAGCAGCACAGCTCCTTCCTCTAAGTCATCTCCCCGTGAAATTGGTTTAATGAAGCAGAAAGGTATGAAGTATTAGCAACAGTGAATCCATGTGGTAGCACTTCATTTTTCAGAGGCACTCACATTTCCACCCTAATTTATAAAATCAGCACACAAATGATTTTTATCACAGCTATTACATCAGTATAAATCACTGCCTTTTTTTATAAATGGCAGTTAGTCAAACTGTTGAAATGATATCTATTCGTCAGGGATGGGGTGAGAGGTGGGAAAGAGTGAATATGAGGGCTGATGGTTGTCTTACAGAAACACTAATATTAATTTACCATAATGAACACCAATGGGGTATTTTGCAAATGTACAGTTAAAAATTAAATGCACAAAGTGAAGCAAATGGATCAATTTGTTCAGGACAAAGAAGGAGACCTTCAATAAACAAATGGTGCTATATAGAGATAGGCAGCAATGCAATTAGTCAGGCACTCCTCCTGTCCAGTGGGCAGGTCTCAGCTGCCCTGGGCAGGAGCCATTGTTGTTCTCCCCCACATGGGTGTCTTCATTTATCTCATTGTAGGAACTGTCATCTGGTTTTGTGCCCTGCAGCCTACCATGTCAAATCCATCCTGCCAATGTCTCCTTGGAGAGTACTACCTACTGGCATCTCTTCTTTTTTTACCACTGCCATCTAGGTCACTTGCCAGAACCTAGTTGCCCCCCTTTTAAGTTAGGCAAACCTTAGTTATCTGGCCTACTTAATATGAGCCATGCAATCATTTGAATGGAATTGAGATGACAGTTTCCTTTGTTCTCTCTCAAGCAACAGTTTACTAATCAAAGTTTACTAGTTTGACAGTTGCTTTTGGAGAGAAGGTATGGATAGGTGGATATAGGAAGGGTTTACTTTTAAAAGAATAAATTGTCCATGTACTTTAGAAGTGATATTTAAACATAAATAATTTGTATATAAATTGGAAGTCATTCTTGTCTATTTAATGGCATGGTTGCTCTGGGTAGACGTCTGTGCTATGAATTCTATGTGATAATAATTAAACAATATTGAAAATGCATTCCCTTTTTCATACTGGCTTCACTACCATCTACCAATCTAATGGTGAGAACATAAAAATTTTTATGGGCAATTCTGAGTTCTATATTTATTCAATTATTCATTCTGTTAATAAATATTTATTGAGCATATGCTACTTCCAGGAACTAGACTAGGTGCTCAGAATCTAATGGCAAATGAGCCACCTTCTGTAGAAAACAATCATTGAAAAATAATTTCCAGCATGATTTATAGGGTTCCTGAGGTTGGTTGTAAATCCACTTTGGTTTCTCTGTGTTATTCCACATTACCCTCAGCCAGAGTGTATTCAAAGAATACAAATTCATTGATCATAGGCAATGAATGACCATGTCTATTTAGGTCTTCATAATTTCTGAAAAAGAGTAGCATACTGCTTTTTACGAAATTTGGTATACTATTGAATTAACATTGGTTTTTTGGGAGTCCCTACCTTGCAATCCAACAGGGCCTGATATATATATTTTTTGTTATGGTGACATTGATTAACAAAATCCAATAAATTTTTAGTGTATAATTCAACAGTAAGGCATGCACACACACACACACACACACACACACACACATATTGCATTGTGTATTCACTGCCCATAGTTAGATTTTTGTCATCACATATTTGACTCACTTTACCTCATCTATTTCCTCCCTCCCCCTCCTGCTACAATCTGATAACTACTACTCTACTGTCCATGTCCATGAGTCTCTGTTTGTCTTGTTTGTTGCTTTTAGCTTTATATCCCACATATAAGTGACTAGCCTGGAACTTTCAAAGAGGCAGCTCTTCAGCAGTTGGGAAATAGACTTCAATGAAATTTGGCATCCTAATCAACATCACAAATATTTGCTTATATTGAATGAGATCAGTAGTTCATAAGCCCATTAATCTTAATAGTAGACAAGCCAAAAGTAGTGAAATCTAGTATCAAGAGTCCTACAATAGACTCTACAATTTTTTGCTTTGGTTCTAAGTTAACCATTATTTTATATATATATATATATATATATATATATATATATATATATATATATATATACAGTCTTGATCTTATTGCCTGTCCTCATCTAAATAAGAGAAAGGTTCTTTAGATAATGGCATTAGAGTTACACAGGACATACCCACTACTGTTTAGTAGATATGGAGTTTCAGTTTGGGAAGATGAAAATGTTCTGGAGATGGATGGTGGTAATAATTACACAATGATGAAATGTACTTATTGCCACTGAACTGTACACTTAAAATAGTTAAAATAGTAAATTGTATATTGTGTACATTTTACCACAATAATAAATAATCAGATGTTCATTTTTTTCTTAAAAAATAGACTAATATGCAGACATACTGGGCCCACATTTTCAGTCAGCATGTTCATGACAACAGAGGAGGCCTCTGAACAGAGGCTCACGTTAACCCACATCTGGACAGTAGATTACTATGTGACCCAAGAAACCCACAAAGAGTGGAATCTCAGGAAGATTAAATGGACCTATGCAGCTAAGAGAGATATAAATGAGAAAACTTAGGGACCAGGTTTCTTATTTTTCTGGGAATGTGAGTTTCTTAGTCCTAAGTCAATGGAAATACCACATTCTGCAGTGGTTTTAGATGAGGGGCTTAGATACTTATTCTGTGAAAAAGGGTCTGATAGTACATATTTTTGGCTTCGTTGACTATGCAGTATCTGATTCATCTTAGCTGCTGTTACACGAAAATAGCCATAGACAATACATAAATAAATGGGCATGGCAGTGTTTCAATAAAACTATATTTACCAAAAAAAGGAGGTGGACCTGATTTGGCCCATAGACTATTGTTTGCCAGCCCTGGTTTTAGAGCATAAGAAACTTCTATAGTGTTAGGAAAAGAAACACCAATGGAGGACAGGTCAGCAAAGCAAGGTAATGAAGCATTATTAAGCAATGCTTATACAGACGGTCCCTTTGTTTAATTACTCACCTTTCCTCTGCTCAGGCAGCACAGTTCCCAGTTCACAGCTGAACTTGAGCATTATTTCGACCTGCATTTAATCACTTAGCTTTCTTCCCTAGTCTTCATATTCTCTTATAATATCATTTCCTGATCTTGATTTTCAAATTTTGAACTCATGATTTGCTATTATATTATCTATTGCTTTTGGTCTTTATGGAGAATGTGCTCCTTCTGACTGGTTCTTGAGTCCTGATTCTTGGGCTCCAGTTGAAACTTGTCTCCTGATAGTTTCCCTTTGCCCAACGATGCATTATTTCTTTCCTAGAATTCAACCTTGTTTACCCCCTCAGATGTTCTTTATTCCATCTCCTACTTTGACTGAATTAACATCAATCAGCTCTGAAAGTTTATACAAAGGTGAGTCTTGTATCACAAGGTGTTCTGTGCATGAATCCATGGAGAGCCCTAGACTGCAGTAAAGAAACATTAATAACACATACACATGCATGCTCTCTCTCTTTCTCTCTCCACCTGTGCAAATGCATGGGTACACACATACATACATAGACACAAACACATTATGGAACACTTACTATTTTCCAAGCACTCTGATGAGTGTTTTACATACATTAGCTCATTTAGTTTCTACAGGTACTCTGTTAAGGCATGTATTTTAGTATTAATATTGTTATTGTTATTATTTTATCATTATCATCATGAATCACTATCTCCTTCACCGCCATTTCACAGATGAGAAAACTGAGACCCAGAGAAACTTAAGTAAGCCTCCCAAGGTCATACAATGAGAAAGTAACAGAATATAGATTTGTACCCTGTTTGAGCCAAACCAGAGTTTATTTTCTAATTATCAGAACAATAGAGTGGTTACTTGCTCTGCTACTGTAGTTGCCACAGAGATTCTAAATAACAGAGACTTCACTGCTAGAGTTGAGATCCCTTCTTGTCTTTTCTTACTGTTTCTAGGTTGTCTCCCTATCAGTTGACACTCCTTACAGAAGACCATAGCCCTTAGAGAAGTCCACCCCTCCCCATCTTGATTCAAGCCTCTACAGTGATGGGATAGCTTCATGTAGACAGTTTGCTCTACGATCACACAAAAATGGTTTGATATCTGACTCTGAACCTTACAAGTTGTGTAAAACTGAGCAGGTTAGTTATCCTCTCTTGAGATTCAGTTTCTTCATTTTTTAAATAAGGGACAATAATATAATTTACCTACTAGGGTTGTTAGGAGTAAGGAAAGAGATGATGAACACGAAGCCCTTAAACCAGTGCCTGGCACAGAATATTTGTTCAGTACATGGTGGTTGCTATCAGTATTCTATTTCCCCACCCACTCAATGACCACACCCACACCCGTGATTTTCTTCTCTCCATGGTGAACTTATAATTTCTTTTAGCTTTTGAGGGACACCCCTCTGACTTTTATACTTGGGTGACCTTTATAGCAATTCACTTTGGCCACCATTCCTTCAATGTTATAATATTTTTCATAACATTTTTATTAAGATATAACCACATATAAATAAATCAATTCATTTAAAGTATACAAGTCAATGGTTTTTAGCATATCCACAGCATTATATTAGTCTCCTTAGACTGCCATGACAAAATAGCATAGACTGGGTGGCTTAAAAAACAGAAATTTATTATCTCACAGTTCTGGAGGCTAGAAGGCCCAGATAAAGTGCTCACTGATTCCGTTTCTGGTGAGAACTCTCTTCCTGGCTTGTAGGTGGCTGCCTTCTCACTGTGTCCACACATGGCAGAGAGAGAATAAGTGAGCTCTCTCTGGTGTCTCTTCTTATAGGAGTATTAATCCTACTGGATCATGGCTCTAACCTTATGACCTCATTTAACTTTAATTATTAACGTTAATATTAACTTTAATAATTGGAGTCTCAAAATACAAATTGGGAGTTAGAGTTTCAACATATGAAATTTGGGGGAACACAATTCAGGTTCATAACATTTGTGAAAACATCACCATGATAAATGACCAATTTTAGAACATTTTCATCAACCCAATAAGAAACTGTATACCTTTTACCAGTCACTCACTATTAGCTCCAATACTCTCAAGCCCTTGGCAACCACTAATCTAACTTTCTGTCTCTAGATTTGTCTATCTGGACAGTTCATATAAATGGAAACATATAATATATACTCTTTTATCACTGGCTTCTTTTATTTAGCATAATGTTTTCAAGGTTCATTAATGCTGTAGCATGTATCAGTACTTCATTCTGCTTTATTGCCAAATAATATTTCATTGTATAGGTAAACCAAATTTTATTTACACATTCATTAGTTGATGGACATTTAGGTTGTTTATACTTTTTGGCTATAGTGAGTAATGCTGCTATAAACATTTGTGTAGAAATTTTTTGTATAAGCATATGCTTTTATTTCTCTTGGGCATATACCTAGAAGTGGAACTGATGGGTCAATGAAACCTATATGTTTAACCTTTTGAGGGACTTCTAAATATTTTTTCACAGCAGCCATTACATTTTACATTAAAACTGGCAATATATGAGTATTTAAATTTCTCCACATCCTTGCCCACACTTGCTACCTGTATTTTTTATTATAAGCACTCTGGTATGTATGAAATGGTATCTCATTATTGTTTTAATTTGCATTTCCCTTATGACCAGTGATGTTGAACATCTTTTCACATGCTTATTGGTTGCTTTGTATCATGCTTGAATAAGTGTCTATTCAAATCCTTTGCCCATTTACAACTGGGTTACTTATATTTTATGGTTAAGTTGTACACATTAAAAATGCATTCTGAACTAGACTTTTAAAAAAGTTTTATACTTTTATTTTTTAAATTATGGTTGATACACAATATTATATTAGTTTCAAGTACACAATACAGTGATTAAACATTATAACTTATGGTCACCCAATAAACCCAAGAATATTACAATACTACTATATTCCTCATTCTATATACTACATTACCATGATTATTTTGTAACTACCAATGTGTAACTCTTAATTCCCTCCCCCTTCAAACATCCCCACCCACAATCTGATAACCATCAAAATGCTCTCTATATTTATAAGCCTATTTCTGTTTTGTTTGTTTATCCTGTTCTCTAGATTCCACATATGACATTTGTCTTTGTTTGACTTACACCACTTAGCACAATACCCTCTAGGTCCATCCATGTTGCAGATGGCAAGATTTTATTCTTTTCTATGGCTGATAATATTCCTTTGTATATCGTACTACCTGTTCTTTATCCATTTATCTGTTGATGGACACCCAAGTTGCCTCCATATTTTAGCTATTATAAATAATGCTTCAATGAACATATTGATGCATATGTCTCTTCAAAGTAGTATTCTCCAGATAAATACCCAGAAATAGAATTACTGGATCTTTGTCTCTTGTTATAGCCTTTGTTTTGAAGTCTATTTTGTTTAGTATAAGTATTGCTGTCCCAGATTATTTTGTTTCTATTTTCATGAAATACATTTGTTCATCCCTTTACTTTCAGTATCTGTGTGTCTTTCTATCTGAACTGAGTCTCTTGTAGGCAGCATATGTAAGAATCTTGATTTTTATCTTTATCTGTTTTTTTCTTCTGCTACATGAACTTTTGGTGTTATGCTTAAGAAACTATTGCTTAATCCAAAGTCACAAAAATTTACCCATTTTCTTCTAAGAGTGTTATACCTTTAGCTCTTACATTTAAGTTTATGATCCATTTTGAGTTAATTTAGTAAATGGTAAGTCTACCTTTATTATTCTCATGTGGATATTACTGCTTTATTTGTTGAAAGGACTATTCTTTCCCACTGAGTTGTCTCAGAACTCTTATAGAAAATCAATTGGCAGTAGATGTGTTGGTTTATTTCTGGACTGCCAATCCAATTATATTCATCTACATGTCTTTATATGAATTCCACAGCTTTTTGATTACTGTAGCTTTATAGTAAGTACTGAAATCAGAAAGTGTGTATGTCCTCTGACTTTTGTTTCTTTTTGAGATTATTTTGGCTATTCTTTCATTTTCATATTAGTTTTAGAATCAGCATGTCAATTTTTGCAAGAAGTCAGCTATGATTTTGATAGGGATTGCATTTAAATCTCTAGATCAACTTTGCCATCTTAAAAATATTTAGGCCCCCAACCCAACAATGTGGAATGTCTTTCCATGCAAACATGCTTTACAAATATTAGCAAATCAAATTCAGCAATGCAGAAAAAGAATTATATGCCATGACAAAGTAGAACTCATCCCAGGAATGCAAGGTGGGGTCAACATATGAAAACCAATCAATATAATATACTATATGAATAAAATAAAGGGGAAATGATCTCCTTAATAAACGCAAAAACACATTCAACAATATTCAACATACCTTCCTAATAAAACCACTCAATAAACAGGGGATAGAAAGAAATTACTCAACTAGATAAAGAGCATCTCTGAAAACCTCCACCGTTTCATCATACTTAATGGTGAAAGTTCGAATGATTTCTTTCTTGGACTACAAACAAGACAAGAATGTCTGCTTTCCCACTCTTACATAATTATATCAATCAATGCAGAGAAAGAATTTAATTAAATCTGACACATATTTATGAAAAAAACTACCAAAAAGTAGGAAGCGATAAGAATTACCTCCACTTGATAATGAGCATCTATTAAAAAACTACAGCTAACATCTTACTTAATAATGAAAGACTGAATACTTTCTCTTGAAGCTTAGAAACAAGACAAAGATTTATGTTCCCATCATGTCTATGCAACATTATATTACAAGTTCTAGTCAGTGCAATAAGACAAGAAAACAAAATAGAAGTTACCTGCATTGGAAATAAAAATAAAACTGTTGTGATTTACATACATCAAACTTGTCCTCATACAAAATATGGTAAAACCAACAAAAAGATATTAAAAATACAGATTGGAAAGGAAAAAAATATTTACAGATAGCATGATTGTATATATAGTACATTTCAATGAATCTACATAAAAAATTCTGGAACTAATAAATGAGTTCAGCAATGTTGCAAGATATAAGACTGATACACACAAACACAAAAATGCATCACATTTTTAAGTGCTAACAATGAACATGTGGAAAGTTTTATTAAAAACACAATAGCACTTACAGTCATTCCAAAGAACATGAAGTATATCTATAAACATTTTTTAAAAACATGTATAAGATCTGTACTCTGAACATTAAGAAGTACTCATGAAAGATATCAAAGAACACCTAAATAAATAGACATATTATGTACATTGACTGGAAATCTCAACATAATAATGAAGTTAATTCTTCCAAATTAGGAACCATAGTTTTAAAGAAATTTTTATCAAAATCTTATCAAGGTTTGATTGAAGGCATATGCCCGCTTACTCTAAAATTATATGGAAAAGCCCTACAATAGCTAAACAATCTTAGAAAAGAAGAACAAAGTAGATGAAGACTCTCTGGAAGATATTAAAGCTGACTACAGAGCTGGCATAGTCATGATAGTGTTATGGTTGGCAGAGTGATAGGCATATAGATCGATGGAATAGAAATGAGGATCCAGAAAGAGGCCTAGGCAGTAGACCCAATTCAATAAAAGAAGGATTGTCTTTCTAATAAATGATGCTGGAACAGTTAGATATCTATAGGCAGTCAATCAATCAGTCAATCAATCAATCAAAAGCTTTGACCTAAACCTCACATATTATATATAAATTAACCTAAAATGAATTATAAATTTAAAAGTGAAATATAAAACTAACATTTTTAGAAGAAAACATAGGGGAAAAATCTTTGGGAACAGGACCTGATACAGAACTTATATTTAACATCAAAAAGCACATAATATATAAGAGGAAAATGATAAATTGGGCTTCATTAGAATTTTTAAAATTTGCTTTTAAAATTCTGTTAAGAGAAAGAAAGTACAAGTTACAGACAGGGAGAAAATATTTGCAAATCACATATCTCATCATGTACCTGTGTCTAGAATGCATAAAGAACTTTCAAAACTCAATACAGGTGGCAAGAAAGCACATGAAAAGATGTACAACATCACTATGCTATCACAGGGACCTATCTGTCTCATACATTGCTGGTGGAAATCTAAAATTGTACAGTCTGTTTAAAATAGTTTGGTACACAGTGACAGTAATCAAAACAAATGGTATAGGCAGAAAAACAGACACACAAACCAGTGGAACAGAATCGAGAGTCCAGAAATAAACCCATATTTATATAGACAAATAGTTTTCAACAAAAAAAGCCAAAAACATACAGTAGAGCAAGGAAAACCTTTTCAATAAATAGTGCTAGGAAAACTGAAAAACCACCCGCAAAAGAAAGAAACTGGACTGTCGTCTATCACCACACACCAAAATTAACTCAAAATGGATTAAGGATTGGAATAGAAGACCTGAAACAATAAAATGCATAGAAGAAAACGTAGGAACAAAACTCAAGAACCTTGGACTTAAAGAGGATTTTATGAATTTGACCTCAAAAGCAAGGATAGTAAAAGCTACAATAAATGAATAGGACTACATCAAACTACAAAGCTGCTGCTCAGCAAAAAAAAAAAAAAAACATGAACAAGGTAAGAGACAACCATCTGAATAGGAAAATATATTTGCAAGCAGTGCCTCCAATAAGAGCCTAATATCCAAAATATACAAAGAACTCATACAACCCAATAACAACAAAAAAGCAAATGATCTGATCAAAAAGTGGGCAGAAGACCTGAAGACATTTCTCCCTAGAGGACGTACAAATGGCCTACAAACATATGAAAAGATGTTCAACATTGCTAGTTATTAGGGAAATGCAAATCAAAATTACAATGAGATACTATCTCACACCTGTTAGAATAACTATAATCAACAGAACAAGTAATAACAAATGTAGGAGAGGATGCAGAGAAAAAGGAACCCCCATACACTGCTGGTGGAACTGTAAATTGGTACAGCCACTATGGAAAATAGTATGTAGTTTCCTCAAAAAACTAAGAATTGATCTACATATGATCCAACAATTTCTCTACTAGTTATTTACCCCAAAGATTTGAAAAACCATATTTGAAAAGATATTTGCACACCGATGTTCATATTCACAGTGGCCAGGACATGGAAGCAACCTAAGTGTCCTACAATAGATGATTGCTAAAGAAGCTGTAGTATATACACACAATGGAATGTTACTCAGCCATAAGAAGAGATGAAATACTGCCATATGTGACAACATGGATGGACCTCAAGACAATCAGGCTAAGTGAAATAAGCCAGACAGAAAAAGTTAAAAATCACATGATATCACTTATATGTGGGATATAAACCTAAAAGCAACAAATGAGCAGGACAAACAAACAGAGACTCGTGGACATGGACAATAGACTAGTGGTTACCAGAGTGTAGATGGTGGGGGAGGATGGGGAAGGTAGATGGGGTAAAAGAGGTCAAATATAGGGGGGAGGGGGAAGGGGGAAGTGGGTAAAGGGGATCAAATATATGGTAGTTGAAGGAAACTGGACTTTGGGTGGTAAACACACAATACAATATATAGATGTCAAATTATAATCCACACCTGAAAATTATATAATTGCATTAACCAATGTTACCCCAATAAACTTGAGTTAAAAAACGAAAAATAAAAGAAAATAAAATAGATTGACAACTTCTTATAAAACTAAATCATGTGACCCACAATTGCAATTTTTATGTTATCTCAAAGAAATACAAATTTATTTCTACGAAAAGACCTGTATACAAAATTTATAGTAGCTTTATTCATAGCAAAAAATTGGAAAAAGCCCACATGTCCTTCAACAGGTGAATAGTTTAATAGTCTTTGATACATTTGTACCATAGAATACTACTCAGCAATAAAAAGGAATGAACTGTTGATATGTGTAACTTCTTTAATGAAACTCCCGAAAATTACATAGAATAAAAAGCCTTTTCCATAAGGTTAGGTGCTGCATGGTTGCATTTATATACTATTCTTGAAATGAAAACAAATGTTAAAATGAACAGATTAGTGGTTGCATACACAGGAAAAAAATAATTTTATTAGAAATTGACCCTGAGGAAGTTCAATATTGGACTTTCTGTTAGACAAAGACTTTAAATCTACTGTCTTAAATATGTTCAAAGATCTAAAGAAAGCCATGGAAAAATAAAGAAAGGAAACCAGGAGAACAGTATCTTACCAAATAAGACTATCAATAAAGAGACAGAAATTATAAAAAGAAAAGAAATAGAAATTCTGGAACTTAAAAATATAATCACTAAAATGAAAAATTTAACAGGAGAGTTCCAAAGCAAATTTGATTAGGCATAATAAATAATCATCAAACTTGAAGATAGGTCAATTGTGATAATCCAATCTAAGGAACAGAAAGAAAAAAAAGGTGAAAAAAATGAACAGAGGCTAAGAGACCTCTGGCATACCTTAAGATAAATGAATATACTGTTAACAGTAGTCTCAGAGGGAGCGGGAAGTAGCAGAGAGTACTGCTAGTATAAACTCAAAGAGATCTGCACCAAGACACATTATAGTCAATATGTCAAAGCCAAAGAGAGAGTAAATCTTGAAATCATTAAAAGAGAAGTAACTTATCATGTGTAAGGGATACTCAGTAAGATTAACAACCAATTTCTCCAAGCTGTGGAGGCCAGAAAGCATGATATGACATATTTAAAGTGGTAAAAGAAAGAACTGTAAACCAAAAATTCTATATTCACCAAAACAAAAGAAAAGCTGAAAGAATTTGTCACTAGTAGATCTACCTTATATGGAATACTAAAGGGAGTCCTCTAGGCTAAAATGAAAGGACACTAGGCAAAAACTCAAAGCCAAACAAAGAAATAAAGAACAACAGTAAAGAGAGTTGCAAAAATAAATGGAAAAGAGATTAGTATTGAATTTTTGGTTTTAAATCCTCTATTTTCTAAATGATTTAAAAGGCAAATGTTTGAAACAATAATTATAAATCTTTGTTATTGGACACAAACTGCCTATAGATGTAATTTCTGACAATAACAACATGAAAGGCAAAAGAGCTGTAAATGAGCAGAATTTTGCACTGTTGAAAGGAAGTTGGTCTTAATTTAAACTCAATTGTTGTAAAATTAAGATACTAATTGTAATTCCCCATAGTAACTACTAATTAAAATGTACAGGAAATAACTGAAAAGGAATCAAAATGGTACACTAGAAAAAAGTCTATCACAACAGAAGGCAGTGATGGATAAATTGAGGAGTAAAAAAAAGGTATAAGACATATAGAAACAAAAGAATAATCCATCAAGAAGATATAACAGTAATAAACAGATATAAACTTGACAATAGAACCTCAAAATATATGAAAAAATCTGGCAGAATTAAAGGGAGTAATAGACATTTGTACAATCATAGTTGATGACTTAAATATCCTATGTCAAATAATGGATAGAACAAGTGGACAAAAAATTAATAAAGAGATAGAGGACTTGAACAACACTATAAAACTAATTAGACTTAACAGACATAAAATATACTACCTAACAACAAGAGAATGTGAATTCTTCTCAAGTTCACAAGAAACATTCTTCAGAATAGATCATATGTTAAGACACAAAAGAAGTTTCAATAAATTAAAAAATTTAAATCATACGAAATTCTCTAATTGCAATGTGATGAAACTAGAAATCAATAACAGAAACAATTCAAAATTATATTTTAAATTCGGAAATTAAACAACACACTCTTAAATAACCATTATATTGAAGAAGAAATTACAAGCAGATTTAGAAAATACTTTGAGATGAATGAAAATAAAAACACAATATACCGATTTGTGTGTGACATAAGGCAACTAAACTTTGGATGATAGGTACACAATGCAATATACAGACGATGTATCATAAAACTGTATATCCAAAACTTATATAGTGTTATTAACCGATGTTACCTCAATAAATTTAATTTTAAAAATGAAAGTGTTATTATTACTACCAACCTTACAGATACAGAAAAGATTATAAAAGAATTCTATGAATAATTACATGCCAACAAGTTTGATAACCTATATAAAATGGACAGATTCTTAGTGGTATACAAACTACCAAAACTGACTTAAGAATAAATACAAAATGTGAGTAGATTTATAACAAGAAGTAGAATCAGTAAACAAAATCTCAACAGAGAAAATCCCAGGGCCAAATGGTTTCACTTATGAATTCTAACAAATGTTGAAAGAAAAATTAACATCACCCTCAAACTCTTTCAGAAAAATAGATGAAAAGTTAGTGCTTCCTAACTATTGTATGAGGCCAGCATTACTCTGATACCAAAGTCATACAAAGACAGTACAAGAAAATAAAACTATACACCAATATTCCTTATTAACATAGATGCAAAAATTCTCAGCATAAGGCTAGTAAACCAAATTCAGCAGCATCTTAAAAGGATTGTACACCATAACCAAGTGGGATTTATCCTAGGAATGCAAGGGTAGTTCAACATAGGAAAATCATTCAATGTAATATATCACATTAATAGACAAAGAAAAAAAACACATCTCAATACAGAAAAGGCATTGACAAAACCCAATATCCTTTCATGATAAAAACACTCACAAACTAGAAATAGAAGGAAGTTTCTCAACATGATAAAGACATATGTGAAAAACCCACGGCTAATATAATATTCAGTGGTGATAGAGTGAAAGCTTGTCCCCTAAGGTCAAAAACAAGAGAAGGATGCCCACTATCACCAGTTCTGTTCAACTTTGTACTGGAAGTTTTAGCTAGGAAAATTAGGCAAGAAAAGAAAAAGAAAAGATATCAGAATTGGAAAGGAATAAATGGAACTGAATTTTCAGATGATCTAATATATAAAAAATCCTAAAGAATCCACAAAAATTGGAGCTAATAAATAAATTCAATAAAGTTGCATACAGAAACAACACCCAAAAATCTGTTGAATTTCTCTACACCAGCAATTAGCAATCTTAAAGTAAAATTATAAAGACAATTCCATTTATAAGTTCATCAAAAAATAATAAAACACAGAAATTTAATAAAAGCAGTGCAAATCTTATAATTTGAAAACTACAAAATATTTTTGAAATAAATTGTAAAAAATTAAATGAATAGAAAAATGCCCCATGTTCATGGATTGGCAGACTTAATACTGTTACAATGGCAATACTATGCAAGGCAATCTACAGATTCAATGCAATGCCCATCAAAATTCCATGACCTTTTTTTTTCCTGAAATGGAAAGGGAGTTTCTAAAATTTATGTGGAATTGCAATGAATCTCAAATATCTAAAATAATCTTGAAAAACAAAACATTTGATGACTCAAATGTCTCAGTTTGAAAACTTATTACAAAGTTATAGTAATTAAAGCAGTGTGGTAATGGCAAATGGATGGACACATGAATTAGTGGAATAGAATTGAGAGTCCAGACATAAATTCATACATCTACTATCAACTGATTTTCTACAAGGGTGCTAAGACCATTCAATTAGAAAAGAATAATTTTTGCAGCACATGGTAACTGGAAATTGAATAGCCGCATGTAAAAGATTGAAGCTGAACTCCTTGTTAACACTATATACAAAAAATAACTCAAAATGGGTTTTAGACCTAAATATAGAACTAATGGTATAAGACTCTTAGAAGAAAACAGGGGTAAATTTTCATGACTTTGTATTTGGTATGGATTCTCAGATATGACATCAAACCAAAACATAAGCAACAAAAGAAAAATAGATACATGGAATTCATAAAAATTCAAAATTTTTGTTCTTCAGAGAGCACTATCAATAAAATTGAAAAGACAACCTACAGAATAGGAGAAAATATTTAAAAATCATATTTATTAAGAGTGTAGTATCTATAATATGTAAAGAACTCAACAACAAAAAGACAACCTGATCAAAGAATAGTCAAAGGACCTAAATAGACATTTCTCCAAGAAATGTAAATAAATATTCAACAAGCTGGTGGTGAGAATGTAAATGTTATATAGTTACTTTGGGAAACACTGGCCAAAATCAATTGACAATACATGTATGAATTTATTTATGGACTCTTAATTCTATTCCACTGATCTATATATTAAACCATAAGCCAGTATCACACTATTTTAATTACTATAACTTTATAGTAAGTTTTCGAATTGAAAATTTTCAGTCATTCCTTAAAATGTTAAACATAGAATCACTATATGAACCAGAAATTCTACTCCTAGCTATACACACCAAAAGAATTGAAAACAGATACTTAAACAAATACAAATATACAAATATTTGTATCAGTACTATTTACATTAACACCAAGGTGAAAAAACAGCAATGAATGTCTATTAACTGATGAATAAACAAAATGTGGCATATCCATACAATGGACTATTATTCAGCCGTAAAAAGCAATCATGTACTACTACATATTATAACATGGATGAACCTTAAAAATATTATGCTAAGTGAAAGAAACCAAATATAAAAGGTCATGTATTAAATAGTTCCATTTATGTGAAATATCTAGAATTGGCAAATCCATAGAGACAGAAAGCAGATTAGTGGTTTCCAGGAAGAGTGAGTAGTGAGAATGGAGAATAGGTAGTGAATGGGCATGAGGTTTCATTTTGGAGGTGATGAAAATATTTTGGAGAGGTGATGTTTGAACAATATGCACAAGATGCCTTTGAATTATATGCTTAAAATGCTTAATTTTATATTATGCAAATTTTTGTAAACTTAAAAAGTGATAACTCTAGGTGCCATGAGAAGAATGGATATGAAAACAGTATGAATAGACATGAGACCAGTTAGAAGGCTTTGACAGTGGTCCAGAATGAGATATGATGGTGTTCCAAAATAAGGTGCTGGCAGTAGTGGTGGAGAGGGGCAAACTAATTCAAGTAGTGGTGGAGAGGGGCAAACTAATTCAAGTTATTTAGGAACTAGTATATGAAAGACTTGGTGGCCAACAAAATGAGAGTGCATGATAGGCACTGAGGACACTTCCAAAGTTTTGAGGCTGGACATCTAGGCAAACTGTAACACCATTGGGATGACGAAAACCCATTTTACAGATGCAGAACTGGAGAGACCATTGGCTTTCCCACTATCACATAGTGAGCCAGTAAGGAAAACATGCTCAGTACTACTATTCTGCTCTCCTGACATCTGGTTCAGAAGGCTTTGTATATAATATAGCAAATATGCATAGTGACTTTTTTTTTAAAAAATCACCTGAATAACTGCACAATTGACATCACATTTGCCTTAATTTTAATACCTGCATTTGGAATTATAAAATTTTAGCCAAGATCATATTCCAATGTAACTACATTTTTCTTCTCTGAACCCCCAGTGTCTGCTGCCCCCCTTTATAATGCTTTCTATCTAGTATTGACAACCCTGAAAGCCCCTTCTTTTATTGGCCTTCCCCTTTCTACCAACACAACCCAGGGAACATACTGTACTTTCTTCTCCACTCTCTGAAGCAGTACAGTTGTAAGGGACTGAATTTCTGCAGCCGCAAGCCTTTTGGTGTTGACATAGAGATGAGCCACTCAGAACACTGCAAGTATAGGGATAAGTAGAAGAAGCCTTGGGCTTGGGGTTGGGGGCTGGGCAGGAGGAAGGAGACAAAGCAGGTAACCTTATGAGGAAGACCTCAGTCCTAGGTAGCAGGAGGTGGTGCGGGGGTAGGGGCACAGCAAAACCTCAGCTGCTAAAGAGGAAAAGCTGGGACCTTTTGTCTCATAATGTATGGAAGAGTGTGTGTATGTATGTGATGATGATGATTAAATGGTACATGGTATCAGCGAAAATTGTCAGCACGGATGCTGATTAGGTATGCTGAAGAACTAATAGTATGGAAGGAAACTGGAAAAATTGGTCTGAGTGTGGAAAAGTAACACTAATTACAATCATTTATGCGAACTGCCTACCATTTATGACTAATTACCACCCAACACAATAACCATTAGGTATATCATTAAATATGTGTCAGATTAACTTTGTTGTCAGTTTTATTTGTGATTAGAACAGTAAACTCTGTGTGTATGCTTGTGCTTAATAGTTTGTTGCTCATGCAAGCACGGCTGTCAGCTCACAATTTGAAGAAAAAACCATAATGTTAGGGCTGGAGCCTGGTAGGCTTTGAATTCCAGGCTAAGTAGTTTACAGTTAATTTAGGAGGCAATGGGGAGCCCTTACAGAATAATCAATGGGGGAGATACATGATCAGTGCTGTATTTTAGGAATCACAGACCTGCAGGGCTGGAAGGTTCCTTAGAGATTAGCCACCCAATGGTCACCAGCCAGAGGACACTGGCAACCACCTTGGGGGTTCTGGAGGGATTGTCAAGATTTCAGAAAGAATAAAAGGAACCATGCATTTTTCCATTATAAAGTTGTACAGTCAATATTATTTGTTTGGGCCTAGAATTAATCAAACTGGGACACTGATCAAAAGCATTGATTGTCAGTTATAAAAGTCTGATGATTTTTTTGAATGGGAAAACAAGTTAATTGCTTAACAAATTAAAATTTTAGCATTAGAATTTTGTTTCTAATTATGATCTCCACAGGTTCACAAAACAAAAAGGGTCTTGGGCGGTGAAAAATTTGGAAGCTTCTATAGTAGTCCAACCAATACTTTCACTTACAGATGGAGAAACATGGCCTAAAGATAGATGGAACTTGCCTTGGAAGAAGACAGATAAAAAGATCAAACAGTGCAAATAGAAGCTGGGTGAGACTAGAGGCCACAAAACCAGTTCAGTAGCAAATTGAGGTGCTTGGATTAAGGCAGCAGAAAATGATCTACAAAGAGAATGGCAGATTGGAGAAAATGTAAAAAACTGTGCCAGATAGGACCACTGGTTAGATCTGGGCAGAGAGAAAAAAAAGAAAAGTCGAGAATGACTCTGAAATCCCCAGTGTGACTGAATGGGGCAATGATGGCATCATTAGCAGAAATAGAAAAAGCTGGAGGAAGAAACGGTTTTGGGGTGAAGGGGAATTATCAGTTTGGTTTGAAAAATAGTGACTGTAACTTATAGGGTTGCATATTCAAAAGGAGTATGACAATACCAATGAGAAACACTTGGGTTTAAATCCTGACTTGTTTATAGTTTGTAAGTTGACAAGGAATTTTTCCTTTGACTCTCAGTTTCCATATCTTCAGATCTGGGGCAATGGTATCTGCCTTATAGAGTTAGTGAGAGGATTAAATAGAAGAGTGTATATAAAGTACCTAACACAATATAGCAAGTGGCAAGTACTCATTACACTTTTCTGGAGGAAATATGGCAATAGAAATGTTGAAGAGGCAGTTAAGAAACAAAGAAGAGTTCAGGAGAGATATCAGATGCCAAGCTATATTTTTAGGATCTAACCATAAAACTCTGATAATACTTTCCCAGGGTTTCTGGGCAGATGAAGTCACCAGGGGAGAATACAGGGAAAGCCATGCTTACTGGGAATTTGGGAAGGAATCCAGCAAAGGAAACTGAAGGAATGAACAGAATGAGATAGAGAGAACATTGTCGGTGGTCCCAAGGGAGGCAAATTAATCTGAAAGTGGAAGGCGTGATCTGTAGGGTCAAATGCAGTAAAACAAAACAAAACAAAACAAAAACAATAGAAAATAAAAACAGAGATGGGGCCATTAGGAGGTTACTTTTAGAGATAGCAGAGAACTAGAGATGAATTAAATGAGAGGCTAAGTTGTGAGTGAAAGTGAGATAGCAGAGACAATGAAGAAAAGACAGCTTTTTCAGCATGGACCATGAAAAAAGAGAGACAGATAACAATAACTCAAAAGAGTAGCAGCTATAAGGAAAAGTTATTTTAGGCTACTTATAACCTGAGCATGTATACAAGGGAATAATACCAGTGGAGAGGAATAGACCAATAAGGCAGAAAAGAGAGGTCATATTTGTAAAGTAGTCTCTCTTAAGCTATGCGTAGGCAGCTCCAGTCTTTGGTTACTTTAAAGATGTGCTTAGTGGAGGACCTAATGTTTTAGCCAAGAGAAGTCACCTGAGGTCAAACTAGAAGCAAGGAATACCGTTGAAGCTGTTTGCTTAGATTTGTGAACAAACCACACCAAAAAAAAAGCTGCTCTGCTCAGTGTGCAAGGAACATGGTATGATTTAGAAACTCTGAAATCCGAGTATGGCTTCCCAAGGCAGGGGACTTAAAATTCTGTCCCTCAGGATCTTTTGATACGATTAGGCTTTACTAGCTCATAGTAATTAAAATTAAACCTATTTTCTTTAAAGTATGGAAAAAGACTGGAGTGTCCAATATTCCTGTTTAATATTATTCTGGGCATACCTGGCTGATGTAATTAGACAAGCAAAAAATATAAGAGATTTTTAAAAACTGGAAGATAACATCTAGAATGGTGGTGTAAAGAGCTTGGTAGATATTCTCCCCAGCAAAACAACCAATTAATGGGTGAAAATATTTTTTTTCTAAAAAAACACACACAAATATTTAATGTTCCTAGAAATTGTCTCAAGACATAAAGAAAATGTAGAAACATTTATTCACAAAAACCTATTAAACCTTGGTAAGAAAATGAGAGTCTGAGGCATTTAAGCCAAATCTACTCCCATCCCCTACCTGACCCTAGGTAAGTGATGGAAACTATCTTCTGGCCAGGTGTGGCTAAAAGGAGAGCAACCTCTTCCCCAGCTCTTTGTCTAAGGCTACCATTTCATGGTTATCAAGGCAAGATGGTAGCAGCTCTAACTTTCCCCAACACTGTGTGGCAGACCCACTATTCAGGGAGGCACAGCCAAGAGAACTGGTGCCCCCAGTTCTCAGCTCCCACTTGTAGGGCAAGGGCTCTGCCCCAGGCATGACAGGCTGAGAATACTAGGGCCTTGATCACCCTTACCCCAGCACACTAATAGGTGGTATGTTTCATACTTGGAGGGCAAGCAAACCAAAGAAATCAGGGATTATTACCTCCCATACAGTGCCTGCAGGGGTGTCACTCAGGGAGAAACAGACCACTATTTCACCTCTCAGCTCCAGTTTAATAGTGTGGAGATTCTGCCCACACTATCGCTAAAGACGTACCTATGCTGGATATAGCATATACATGGGATGATATAATACAGAGCTTTCATGTCTGGCTTTCACTTTTATAATGCTTTCAAGGTTCTTCCTTGATGTACTGTGTATCAATACTTCATTCCATTTTTTTACTTCATTCCTTTTTTTACTGTGGTAAAATATGCATAAGTTAAAACTGACCAATTTAACCACTTTTAAGTACACATTTCAGTAACATTAAATACATTCACATTGTTATGCAACCATTACCACTATTTCTCTCCAGAATTTTATCACCTGTGCCCATTAAACAACAATGCCCAACTCCCGCTTTCCTTGATAACTGCTATTCGACTTTATGTCTCTATGAATTGTGCTGTTGTAGTTACTTCATATAAGTGCAATCATATATTTGTCTCTTTGTGTCTGGTTCATTCGGCTGAATCATATTCTAGTGTATGGATATACTACATTTTGTTTACATGTTCATCAGTTGATGAATATTTGGGTTGTTTTTACTTTTTGGCTATTATGAATAATGCTGCTATGAACATTTGTGTACAAGTTTTTGTACAGACATGTGTTTTCATTCTTCATGGACATATACATAAGAGTAGAATTGTTGTGTCACATATTTAATCTTTTAAGGAGCTGCCAAACTGTTTTTCGAAACAGCTGCATCATTCTACATTCCAATCATCAATGTATGAGGCTTCCAATTTGTCATCCTTGTCTATACTTGCTATTGACGATTTTTTAAAAAATGATAGTCATTCTAGTGGGTGTAAATAGTATCTCATTGTGTTTTGACTTGCATTTCCCTTTTTCATGTGCTTAGTGGCCATTTGTATATCTTTAAAAAATGTATATTCAAACACTTTGTCTATTTTTTAATTGTTGTCTTTTTATTATTGGCTTGTAATGTAGATACAGGTCCCTTGTCAAACATATGATTTGCAAATATTTTCTTCCATATTGTGGGTTGTATTTTCACTTTCTCAATGGTGTAATTTGAATCACAAAAGTTTTTAATTTTTAGTCAAATTTGTTTTTTCTATAGTTGTTTGCACTTTTGGTGTCATATCTTAGAAACCATTGCATAATCCAAGGTCACAGAGACTTAGGACTGTATTTTCTTACAGAGGTTTTATAGTCTTAGTACTTCAAAAATAAACCACATAGAATTATCATGGAGACAAACACATGGAAAAAGCTATCCAATTATATGAAAAAAACATTTTTAATTAATTAATTATTTATGGTGACATTGTTTAATGAAATCTGGTAAGTTTCAGCTGTACATTTTAACAGTAAGGCATATACATCTTTACATTGTGTGTTCACCTCCCATAGTTAGATTTCTTTCTATTACCACATATTTGACCCTTTTTACCCCATCTACCCCCCTCACTCCCTACACTCTGGTAACTACTAGTCTATTATCCATGTCCATGAGTCTCTATTTGCCCTTTTTGTTTGTTGCTTTTAGGCTTATGTCCCACATATAAGTGATATCATGTGAAAATTTGTAATATACTTTTACCTCAGTCAATAAATATAGATATAACCATGTGTTTATGAACTTAGTAAATAAAAAGATCTAGTAGTGGATTTAGTACCTATTATAATTTTGAAGTAGTGAAGATCATGATGATCTTTTGAGATATCAACACTAGTAATGCGATATGAAAATATCTGTGATTTATTTTGCTTACAAAGTTATAGATACTGCTGATGTTACTTTGGTCTATTGCTTACATCAGAAGAAAAGGAACAACTACATTTCAGTTAGAGGTTATTAGAAATTAAGATGTAATTTTTTTCTTACCTGAGTTAATAGATTCTCTGAATTCTACCTGTGGATGCTAAGAACAGTTACTGTAGATAAAAGTCAAAGCTCCAAATGAATAAGAATACTGTAAAATTTGGTTCTAAGGTACAATTAATAAAGCAAGATTTATCCATGAAGTTCAAATGTTCAGTAATCAACAAAAAGCTAAAAGAGTAATGTTGAATGATGACAGCTGACTTAGACTTGTTTTGAGAAGATTAATTTAATGTAGAAAAATACTTTGGTAGTCCTTAGCTATTCAAATGTGACAAACAATGATGGAATATTACTATCCTTTTAATAACTGGACTAATGGGATTCAAATTTTATCTAAATACTCTAATTCACTCTAATTCCAACTAAAGGTTGAAAACATACATAATTTACTTTAAGGTTGGATTTATTCAAACAGTTCTCAGAAGAGACGGCTTGCTGAGGCTACCAGCTGTGCTGGGCATTCTCAGGTGGATAACTGTGTCAGTTGTAAAGGGAAAAGTACCAAATTCTAGAAACATCACAGAGAGAGCATTCAAAGGAAAAGTTTACTGAAGGATTGCATTTGCGACCTCACTGGAAACAGATTCCTCCACTTAATATTTATAGATATATTTGCTGTTATTATAGTTTTTAATAAGTAGCACATTTATGTGGTTCAAAATTCAAAGTGATGAATTTAGAAGATAGAAGAATAGGTAAACACAGTGCTCCCTTTCTCCCATGACCACTTCAAACACAACTAAACTACAGTGAAATCATGATTGAGATTCACCTGAGGTCCAGCTGAACATAAGTCCTATAACTAAGACATACAGAAAAAGTCATGTGGAGACTGATAGGAGGCATTGAGAGGAGCTGATCCTACTCTGACATGTGACATTTAAAAATTGGGAGGGATATTTTGGCTGCAGAGGTCTCCCATGAGGATAAAGGGGTTTCAGCCCCATATTAGTATCTCCCCTGTCTGGAGTTACAATGCCAGCAGGAGAAGCTATATAACTTGTGATTCAGAAAACCAGTGGAGGTTGTGGTTGAGTGAGATGGTAGGCAGCTGGAGACCTAGGCATTCCTCTTAAAATGCTCACACACAGACGTATTTGCTAACAGATTCACTTGCTCTGAGCTCCAGCTCTGAGGCAGCAGCTCCAAAGGCACCAGGGACACATGGAGAGAGACAAAATTGTCTGGCTTCAGGGCAACGGCTGGAGGGGCAACTTTCTCCCAGATGGAAGTGCTCACAGAAGTCATTATTCCTCTGTTGAGCTCTCCTCCCAATCAGCATGCAGAGGCAGGTGACTATCATATCTGATTTTCCATCAACCTAGCTCAAAATTGTTTGCCTTACAATGATATTCCTGGGACCCTGCCCCACCCAAATAGTGGGCCCACCCAAGCCACTTCCAGTGGCTTTTCCATACAAACACCCTGCTTGGCTCATACTGTGGACTTTCTTAAAATCTCTCAAAGGTTCACAAACTCCAAAGAAACAGCATCTGGCCTTGGATGCATCATACCTCTTTGAGAAGAAGCCCCAAGCCTAACATTAGTGACAGCCAACTTCAGTTCACAGCTTAGCCTCTCTCAGGAACCTTCAAGCCCAGCACAAGTGGCAACCACCTGTAGATCACTTTTAGCTCATACTAAGTGGTCTCAGGCAGTGCACACACAGTGGCTGACCTTGGCCTGCAACAGAGCCTTTCCCAAGAGGCCCCAGAACCAACATATTCAGTGGTCACCTTCAAACCACAACAGGGTACCACTCAACCACCTTCACACATGACCCAAGGGGCAGGCTCAACAAACACCCTACTAGAGTGAATCCTGCTCTATAAGGTCACCTCCTTTATAATAGTCCTTCCACTGTAGTCACAGCCAGTCCTCATGACCAATGCGCCTGAGGGTTAATCCCTCCCACTGACATGCCAACAGCAATCAGGGCTCAACTACAACAGAAGGGCACACACAACCCACACAAGGAACACACCTGGAACATCCAGCTCAGATAATCATGGGGACTGTGTCACTGAGCTCCACAGGATACCTACTATATAAGGGCACTCTATCAAAATTAGGAGACATTGGAACCATACCTAATATATAGAAACAAACACAGGAGGCAGCCAAAATGGGGAGACCAAGACACATGTCCCACATGAAAGAACAGAACAGTGCTCCAGAAAAAGAACTGAACAAAATGGAGATGAGCAACCTACCAGATGCAGAGTTCAAAACATTGGTCATAAGGATACTCAACAATCTCAAGGAGAACTTCAACAAAGAGTTAGAAAACATAAAAATGTAAATAGAAACCATAAAAAAAGAACCAGTCAGAAATAAAGAATATAATAACTGAAATGAAGAGTACATTAGAGGGAATCAATAGATTACATAAAACAGAGGATCATATCAGCTATTTAGAAGATAAGGTAGCAGAAAACAGCCAATCAGAAGAGTAACAAGAAAAAAGAATTCATAAAAAAGAGGATAGTTTAAGGGGCCTCTGGGACAACATCAGGCATACCAACATTTATGTCAGAGGGGGACCAGAAAGAGAAGAAAGACAGTAAGGAATTGAAATTTGATTAGAAGAAATTATGACGGAAATCTCCCTTAACCTGGTAAAGGAAACAAATACAATCCCCCAAAAGTACAGAGTTCCAGACAATATGAACCCCAAAAGGCCCACATCAAGACACATCATAATTAAAATGCAAAAAGTTAAAGGCAAGGAGAGAATCTTAAAAGCAGTAAGAGAAATACAGTTAGTTACCTACAAGGGAGCTCCCATAAGAGTGTCACCTGATTTCTCAACAGAAACTTTGTAGGCCAGAAGAGTTTGGCACAAAATATTCAAACTGATGAAAAGCAAGGACCTACAGCCAAGATTACTCTACCCAGCAAAGCTATCATTTAGAATTAAAGGACAGATAAAGAGCATCCCAGACAAGAAAAAGCTAAAGGAGTTCATCACTATCAAACCATTCTTACAAGAAATGTTAAAGCGACTTTTTTAAGAAAAAGGAAAAAAGTAAAAATGTTAAATGTTAAAATGTCAATAACTACATACCTATCAACAATTACTTTAAATGTAAATAGGTTAAATTCTCCAATCAAAGGACATAGGGTAGCTAAATGAATAGGAAAAGAAGACCTTTACAAAAATCTTGCTTCTGCTTGAAAGACATAGACTTTTAAGTAAAGGAATGGAAAATGATATGTTTGAAAGTAGAAATGAAAAAAAAAACACTGTTGCAGTAACTATTTTACTAGACCAAATAGACTTTAACACAAAGACTGTAAGGCTATAAGAGACAAAGAAGGACCCAGTAATCTGACTTCTGGGTATTTATCTGAAGAAACCCAAAACACTACTTCACAGGGATATGTGAATCCATATGTTCATTGCAACATTATTTACAATAGCTAAGACATGGAAGCAACCTAAGCATCAATCAATAAATGAATGGATAAAGAAGTAATACATATATACAATGGAACATTATTTCACCATAGAGAGACTGAAATCTTGCCATCTTCAACAACATGGATGGACCTAGAGAATATTATCCTAGGTAAGATAAGTTAGACAGAGAAAGACAAATATCACATAATTTCACTTATAAATTGGAATCTAAAAACAAAATTAATGAACAAAACAGAAGGATACTTATAAATACAGAGAACAAACTGATGGTTGCCAGAAGGGAGGATGTTGGGAAGATGCATGAAAAAGATGAGGGGATTAAGAAGTACAAATTGGTAGTTACACAATAGTCATCAGAATACAAAGTATAGAGTAGGGACTACAGTCAGTAATATTGTAATAACTATGTACAGTGTCAGATGGGTACTAGATTTATTGGGGTGATCACTTTTTAAATTACACATACTGTGTTGTACATCTGAAACTAAAATAATATTGTATATCAACTGTAATTGAAAAATAAAAAATATTTTTAAAAAATAGGAAGTGGTTAAATAATGTATAGTGTATACACTTTGGAACATTACTGCTGCCATTATAAAACAATTAGTAGATCTGCATTACTAACATACAAGGATGTCCACAATATACTGACATATTCCTTAGTGAATATAGCTAGTTGTCTAGTAGTGTTCATTGTTTGATTCCACTTCTGTTTTAAATATGTGTGTATATACACACATATATACACAAGTATGTACATGTGTATATATTATGTACATATATGTTTGTATGTGTATATGTACATGTGTATATATTCATATAACCAGAAACAATGACTGGTTGTGTGTGTATGTGTGTATGTGTGTGTTTGTATAAAGAAGACTAGGTTGGTCCCTATCAATCTATTAATAGTAATTATTCCTGAGGATAGAAATGTAGAAATTAGTACAAAATTATCTTTCATTTTGTAACTATATACGTGTCAATAATAATAGTGATAGCTAATATTATTAAGCTCTTGCTATATACCAGAAACTCTTATAAAGTTTTGATAAATGTTAATTTAGTTAATCTTCATAACACCTCAATGAGATCAATACTACTATTATGTATATTTTGTCAATGAAGTAACAGAGGCACAGAAAGGCTGGGGAACTTACTTACCCAAGGTTAGTGCACCTAGTCTGCAGTCTGGCTCCAGAGCCTGTATTGTTGTGTATTTTTTTTGTCTTTCAACAACTCACAAGTACTTCTTTTGCACATTTTAATCTCCTACAATCTTTATATCCACAAGTTACCATGATGACATTTTGGCATAGTTTCTCCCAGTTTTTTTCTATACACTTTTAATGAGATCATAGAGTACATACAATATGTATTCTTATTTTATCAATTTATATTATTTCACAAACTCTTCCCATGATATTTTCTTGATAACTCAAAGAAAATTTCCAACCTTTAGAAATATATTTTTAATCTACAGCCATGCCACCCTGAATGTGCCCAATTTTATATGATCTCAGAAGCTAAGCAAGATTGGGCCTGGTTAGTACTTGGATAGGAGAGCACCTAGGAATACCAAGTGCTGTAGGCATTAAAAAAAAAAGAAATATATTTTTAAGGATGTAAAATGTTGCATTATTTGCATGTATTATACATTCCCCAGTGTTATTCCTAATATTTATTATAAAAGATAACATCACAAACAATTCAATGCATAATTTTTAGTCTACTTGCCTTCAGATAGACTCTCTCAGAAGTGAAATTAGTAAGTCAAAGAGAACAAACATTTTTAAGGCTTTTGTTACATATTGCCAAATTTGCTTTTTTTTCTAAAAAGATGCACTTTCTAGAACCTTAGCACCCTTTTCTTCGTGTAGTTTCCTAGAGCACTTACTTGTTGTAACCATCTTTCAATATACATATTTCATTGTTATTTGTTATACATATATACTGTGAAAGTTTTTACAATAATAAGGTTAGTTAACACATACATTATCTAACATAGTTACCATTCTAGGTACATATATTTTAATGATTTTAGGAGGACAATGCTTAACCTGAAGGGCTGAATCTCTAATAGCAGCATTTTATGGTACAATGGCAAGAGAAGAGTTGGGACTATGGGAACTTCCTAGCACCTCTCCTCATACTTTTGATCTTTGGGCTATTGGGTTGGTTATATTAACACATCACTGATGGAAATCTCTCACAGCTATTGAGGCTTCTAGAATTTTTACTGAAAATGAGTACCAAAATGCCTCCTACTACAAGACTACCTCTCCTTCACTTCAGCCACTCACTTTCAGGATCAAATCCCATATCTACTCATTATTGCTAAATATAGGCAGTCCTCACTGTGCATGGCAGTGCAAGATGTTGAAAGTGACTGTTGGCTGAAACCACACAAAGCAATCTTAATCTGTGGGAAAAATTACAATTATTCTTTGACGTTTATTTTTTTTTGTCAAACCTTTTACAACTTTCTTATTGTCCATTTCATTTTAAATGCATAGGAGAATTTTTTTTAAATGTAAAGCTAATGTTTATTTACTACACTGTAATTTCAAATATTAAAAACATTGAGAATTAAAGTGTTTTATTTCTTTGTAAAAAACTTATTAAGGATAGTTTGAACAGTACTTGCTTTCTTCTTCCCATAAGTTATAATACCAAGAGAAGGTGTTTTTATAACTTGAAGAATTGTCATACTCCTTTTGAAGTTTGGATCACCTTCCAACAATTTATCCTTTGTATTTTTAATATTTCAAAATATCTCTAAGAATTTCTTCAATGTGAACATTTTGCTGGTGTCACTTCCTCTGAGACATCTACTATTTTTGTCATAATTTTCTTCATTTATATTAGAAAGTTCACCTTCATTAAGTTTCTCTGGCTGCATAGCTAGGATGTCTTGAATGGTGATATGTCGACATTGCCATTGTCCTATGGTCAGCTATTTCTTCTATAATTCCATATAGCTTTATTCAAATTTCACTTTCGGCATTATAATTTTTCATTTCTTTACTGAGCTTCCATCTTTCCTCTTTTTTGAGTATCCATTTTTGTAAAATGTCATGTGGATTTATCACTGCAAATCGAGGTGACACAAGTACATGCTTTGCTGTCTGTGAATAAACTGAATAAAATGAATCACTAACACCAAACACCAATCACTAACAGACTTTGAAAGAAGTGACATGATTGGTCACTGATCATGATGCACATCTGTTATTTATGTAATGATTTGTAGACTGAAAAGAGCAATCAGCACAATCTGTACTTTATGCAATTACTCAGTTAATATGCAATGATAACTGAAATTTGAGATATGTTGTTGGGGGATGCTGTTATTTAAACTGTGGTAATCAAATTCATGGATGTTGGAACCATGCTTCTCACTTGCTTTCAGTTTATTCTGAATACAGTATCCAGAACAATCCTTTAAAAACAGAAATCAGATATGATACTCTATGTTCAAAACACACCAATTACTCCCATCTTCGTAAGTAAATGCCAGACCCCTTTCTTATAAGGCTTTCATGATCTGCCCCTCCTCTTCTTGTTCTCTCAATCTCACTCCTTCCTCTCCAACCATACTGGCTTTCTTGCTATTCTTTGAACACATCAGCATTCTCTTGTCTCAAGGTCTTTCCATTGAATGTCTCTGTGGCTGAGGGCTTTCTCCCCCACAGATGTCCACCTGCCTGATTTCCTCACCTCTTTTAGGTCTTTGAACAAAACTAATTTTCTCATAGATGCCTATGCTAACCTTAATTCTGCAACTTACTTCCTGCCCTCATCCCAGCATGCCTGATCTACCCTGCCTGGTTTTGCCTTTTCTTTTTCCAATAGCACTTATCACTATCTAACGTACTATACAATTCACTTATTTTAAAATATGCATTGTTTATCATTTCTCTCTTCTCACATTAATGTAAATTCCATGAAAACAGGAGATTTGTATGTTTGATTCACTGCTATTTTCCAATTATTTAGAATAGTGCTTAGCATATAGTAGGTACAGGGTGAATAACTATTGAATGAATAAATGGAAGAATTCATAACGATATTCTGAGCATGTTCTTCTGAAACCATGTGTTACAATCCTTTTTCAGAAAACAAGAGAAGACAAAAGAGCAGAACTCATCATTCTCTCTCTTCTAAGAGGTCCAGCCATTTCCTGAATGAACACACCTGTAATTTAAATCTTTTACCAGTTAAAATGGATTGGGAAAGAGATATAAATTTTTTCATAAACTGTCTATTGTCTCAAATTTCCAAAAGTATGCTTAGTTCCTTTCCAGTTTACCTCAACTCTTAGTGAGGGCCATAGACACTATTATTATGATGAAAAGGAGTATGCCAAGATTCTTTGATTATCACCCTGCTTCCACACATAAACAGATGGTTGCTTTTTAATCTTCAGGTAAAGAGACTCCTAATCCTCTTTGCTCAATGTTCTATTTGTCAGAGAGTATTTCCTCACTTATAAACTACTTGTAAGTGAAGGCCACTTATTTTCTCTTCCTTCTGCAGAGATTAACTCATCTTCATTTTGATTCACATATTCAACTTTAATTCATTATTTTCTTTCTCAAACTGAGTAACACCAATTCATTTCATTTTTTGGCATAGTTCTTATTTTTCAGCTCTTTGAAATATATTTTTTTAAGTTTTCATGCATTATGTAGGATGAACTTTTGGTGTGGACCAACCCAACTACTCCACCCAATTAACTGATATCAGCTGGTAGCAGTGCTTCTAAACTTACTAAAGTATTATGGCCAAATTCAAGGGGCTCACCACTTCAGTGTGTTCTATTCACAAATAAAGTGTGGTTGTCAGTAGGTAGTTTTATTTACTTGCAACAAGTAAAGGAGACAAGGGATTCACATCCAAAGCTCTGTCTCCAGGAAAGGAGGCTTAGACACTGCTTGTATTTCTTCTTTGCAGTAGGCTAAAATTATTCAGTTGCAGTTCTAGTCAAACTCATCTAGCTGCAGGTGCATCTGCAAAATACTGTGCTACATTTTAGCATTTAGCAAGAACAGCATTTATTAAGAACTGCCCAGACCTTGAGGCCCTTATTCACTCTAACAGTATTTGAAGTGCAGGTTATTTCCTTTCCCAGGGCAACTTCTTAATAGTCACAACAGTCTTAATGGCAATTCTTCAGGATAGCTAATATTTGTCTTGAATCAGGCAGCTCTCTTACTCTGTGTTAGCATACTCCTAGTTTTGTACCTTAAAGTATTCCTAGAAACACATAATAAAGTCCAGTGATTGCCTCACTTAGGATTTCAGATATGATCTTGGGAGAATGTGAGGTCTCTATGAGAATGTTTTAATTTTGTATTCTTGTTTTTGTACTTGTCTAAAATAAAGACCTTTTAGCAGGCATGCTATGAAATATCTGGTTGGCCAACTTATAGCATAACATTAATATATGAATCCTGGGAAGGATTCTGCTTTTAAGATCAAGGAGGTTCCAAACACTGATCCTCTAATTGTATTGGACTAATAGGTAAAGGAGAGAAGTAAAGGCCAGATCCGTGTTGTAAAAGCAAAGGTTTCAAAGTAGTTTGAATAGAGAGAAGGAGGGAAGACTGAGTCAACACTCAGTAGTATGTGTCCCATTTTTTATTTAAAATAATTAATATTGAATTCCCGCCATTTACAAACAAAAGAATCTAGACTAAGGCAATTTCTAAGCAAAGTATGTAAAAGTTTAAAATAGAAAAGGCTAGAAACAATTCTAGTGTCTATTAAACAAAACATGTGAAAGAAATAATGGTGTGTACATTTCCACTGTGAGATGCTCGTCAGCTGTAAAAGAGAATGAGGACATTCCTGTTACACTGATATAGAAACATCTGCAGGGTATATTGTTTAATGAAAACTGCATGGTACAAAACAATGTGTGTGTGTGTGTGTGTGTGTGTGTGTGTGTGTGTGTGTGTGTGTAAAATGTTGCCATTGGTGTAAGGGAAAAATGTAGATATTTGCTTTCATTTTTATATAGTGTCATTGTGTGTAGGGGCTGGGTAAGGAGGGTAAATGGTACTATAGGTGAGAGTAAAACTTTCTGTGGATTCCTTATTTTATCACTTTGACTTTTTAAAATATATATATATTTTTTTCAATTAGAATTGATATACAATATTATATTACCTTCAGGTATACAACATAGTAATTAGAAGTTTATATAAATTACAAAGTGCTCACCCTGATAAATCTAGTATCCATCTGACACTATACATACACAGTTATTAAACATTATTGACTATATTCCCTATGCTATACTTCATATTCCCATGACTATTTTGTAACTACCCATTTGTACTTCTTAATTCCTTAACCTTTTCACCCATCCCCCAAACCCCTCCCATTTGGTGACCATCACAATGTTCTCTATCAATTGGTTTCTTTCTGTTTTCTTTGTTCATTTTTTTGTTCTTTAGATTCCACATAAAAGCAAAATCATATGGTATTTGTCTTTGTCTGACTTATTTCACTTAGCAGAATATTTTCTTAGTCTATTCATGTTGTTGCAGATGTCAAGATTTCAGTGTTTTTATGGCTGAGTATATACCATTTATTCTTTATCTACTCATCTATTGTCAGACACTTACATTGCTTCCATATCTTAATTTCTACATATTGAAAATAATCCTGTAATGAACATGTAGATACATATGTCTTTTCACATTGGTGTTTTGGTTTTCTTCAGCTAGATACCCAGAAGTGTTTTAAAGTCTAGTATAAGAATTACTACCCCAGGTTTTTTTTTCATTTCATGAAATACATTTTTTAATCTCTTCACTTTCAGTCTGTGTGTTTTTTGATCTGAAGCAAGTCTCTTAAAGCAGCATATGTAAAGGTCTTTTTATCCATTCAGCTATCCAATGTCTTTTTATTGGAGTATTTAATCCATTAACATTTAAGGGAATTCTTTACTGTCTCCTCTTTCTGGTACCGCTACGATGCAAATGTTGGTATGCTTGGTGTTTTCCCAGAGGCCTCTTACACTATCCTCATTTTTATGGATCCTTATTTATTTATTTATTTATTTATTTATCTATCTATCTATCTATCTATCTATCTATTTATTTATTTATTTTGCTATTCTGTTTTGGTGTTTTTTGCTACCTTTTCTTCTGAATTGCTGATTAGATCCTCTGCATGTTATCTACCTTTGATTCCCTCTAATATATTTCTCATTTCAGTTATTATAGTCTTCATTTCTGACTGGTTCTTTTTCATGTTTTCTATCTCCATTTTTATATTTTATATCTCTTTGTTGAAGTTCCCCATGAGATCATTGAGTATCCTTATATTCAGTGTTTTGAAATCTGCATCTAGTAGTTTGCTTGTCTCTATTTTGTTCAGTTCTTTTCTGGAGCTTTGTTCTGTTCTTTCATTTGGGATGTGTTTCTCTATCTCCCCATTTTGGCTGCCTCCCTGTGTTTGTTTCTATGTATTTGGTAGAGCACCTTTGTCTCCCAGTCTTTATAGAGTGACCTTATGTAGTAGATGTCCTGTGGGGCTCGGTGGCGCAGTCTCCATGGTCACCTAAGCCAGTGCTCCAGGTATGTCCCTTGTGTGGGTTGTGTGTGCTCTCCTGTTGTAGTTGAGTCTTGATTGATGTTGGCATGTCAATGGGAGGGAATAAACCTCAGTCTGATTGTTTTGTGAGGACAAACTATTACTACAGTGAAAGAGATGTGCAGAAGCGGACCCCTATGGAACAGGATTCACTTTAGCAGAACTCTTTTGCCTGCCCCGTCTGCCCTTTGGGTGTGTCATTTGTGGAGGTGGTTGGGTAATACTCTGTTGTGGTTTGAAGCTGGCCACTTGGTATGTTGTTTCTGTGACTTCTTGAGAGGAGCTATGGTGTAAACCAAGGATAGCCACTGCCTGTGTCCTGCCCAGGGCCACTTAATATGAGCTACAAAGTGATTTTCATATTGTTGTCACTTGTCGTTGAGAGAGGCTAAGCTGACTGAGGCTGGCTTCCATTAGTGCCAGGCTTGTGGCTGCATAGCAAGAAATATGGGGCATTGAAGTCCAGACCCTGATTGTTTGAAGTTTTTGAACCTTCAAGAATTGTTAGTAAAGTTTACATGAGGAGGTGAGACAGGCTGTTTGTATGGAAAAGCCCCTGGAAGTGGTTTGGGTAGACCTGCTATTTGGCTGGATTTTTATATCAATATACCAAGACTGGCTGTTTGTATGGGGAAGCCATTGAAAGTGTCTTGAGTGGTCCCAAAATTTGGATGGGGAGAGTTCTTAAGGACTCACTAGGGCAAGGCAAATGGTGTTAGTCAGGTTGATGGAGATTCAGATATGAAGCCTGCCTGCATCTGCACACTAGTTCCACGAGGGCTTAGCAAAGGAACAATGGCTTCTGCCATCACTTCTGTCTAGAACAAAGCTGCCACTCCATCCCTTGCCCTGAAGACAGACAATTTAGTTCCTCTTTGTATGTCCCTGACACTCTTAGAGCTGCTGCCCCAGTGCTAAAATGCTGAGTGAGTGAGTCCATCAGCAAGGAAGTTTGTGTGGGGACTGTTTTAGAGAAATGCTTGAGACTTCCACTGCCCACTATCTCACTCAGCCATAGTCTCTGCTGGTTTTTATAGCCAGAAGTTATGAATGTTTCTCTTCCCAGCATTGGAACCGTGGCTAGGGAACCTGATATAGGGATGGGGCCCTTGGTTCCTTAGCGGGGATCTCTATGACTGAAATGTCCCTCCCAATTTTTAACCATCACATGTGGGCATGAGACCAGCCCACTCCTCATTTCTGTCCTTCCTACCAGTCTCAAGTTGGTTTCTTCTGTATTTCCTTAGTTATAGAACTTCTGTTTAGCTAGCCCTCAGGTAATTCTCAACTATGGTTGTTCTGTAGTTTAGTTGTAATTTTGAGGTGGTCATTAAAGGAGGCTAGCACAGTATTTATCTTATCTGCCATCTTGACCAGAAGCTCACTCTATTTAACCATTTTCTTACTAATGAATATTTATCTTATACTCAAATAATGATGCAATGATACTGACCTTATACATGTAATTTTACACGCTTATATGAGTATTTTTGTAGATTGCATTTTTAGAAGTGAAATTTTTGAGTCAAAGGATATATACAATGATAATATTGACAAATATTACCAATTTTGCCTCTAGAAAAATTATACTAGTTCATTAATATATCAGAATGCCATTTTCCTCAGAGATTTATCCACCCTGGATATTATCAATTAAAAAAATATATTTTCTTATTAGGCGATGTGGTATTTCATTAGGGTTATATTTTACATTTCTCTGATCACTGTTGAGGTGAGTATATATGTGTATGTGTGTGTGTGTGTGTGTGTGTGTGTGTGTGTGTGTGTGTATACACACACACATATAGTCATCTGCAGTTCCTCATCTGTGAATTATTTGTTCAATTTTTTTCTTGTGAGTTATTTTCTCTTTTAGTCATACTTCTCTGTCCTTAAAAAGAAAGAGATAAATGTTTTATATTTTTAAGTACTGCTGGGACCTATTTTTAATCAATCATATTAACAAAGTATTTAATCAATCCAAAAGAAGGGAAAATTTAAATATGTATATTTTGTTATGAGTCTATTTTGAAGGGATGGAGTATAGAAACAAATTTAATTGCATGATTCTGCTTTTCTCAATTTACTATTGAAATGATACTCCTTTCATTTCTTGGGCCTCCACAATTGGAAGATGCTATTTGATAACTTCATATTCAACATGGACTTCTAACACATTTGTCTAAGTCACCCAAGTCTAAACTTTCAAAATTATTCAATAGTTCCACAGTTTAAAACATCTTTGAGATTGATCTAGAAGGAACTGAGGTGGGGCACTGAGCAGTTATTTGATATATTCAGGCCCATTCTAACAACCTATTCTAACCCATCAGGCAGAGTCAGAAGCATTTTTTTTCTTTCTGAATTATTTCAGAATGACTTCATAATTGAGCTGCCCCCATAGGTTCAGTGTTAAAGAATAATGAGTTTTTGAATGGTGAGGACATGTTTTGAAACAAAAGCAAATAGTGTCAAATATTTACAATGCTGCCATCAGGGAAATCTGAGCTAGAATGCCTAAGCAATGCTCCTGCATTTAGAGATGGGATTGGCCATTGCAGAGTCCAGAGTGGCAATGACTAGCCTTTCCTGACTGTCCTTGTTTCTATTTTATTCTTTCCATGAGTAACATGCTAATTGTTGGTAAGCAGAGAGGCCAGCCAGCACAATCTGATTAAAAATCTGGCTTAGTGACAATTTACTTCAGTTCTATTTCTCCTAAATGATCTTTTAGTTGTTTAAGGCAAAAAGGCATGGGTTCGGGAAACTATTTCATCCTTAGTTATCACTAGTTAACATGGTCTTAGGGATGTTTCTGTAGCCAAACACAGTATATATTAACTTCAGGAAATCTGATGCTCCATAGAATCTTTTCATTTATACATTGCATGAAAAGACAGGTAGATGCTTTCTGACATTTTTATTCAGGGTCTTGTCTATTAAATTCAGCTTGAGCATTATGTATAAAATTGGATCCACTAGAGAGCAAGTGTGTACTTTGACCATAATTAGTATCAAGGGAGTATTATTTCAGGAAACAAGTTTAGACTACTAGGATCTCAGGACTTAAAGGTCATTTAAATCTAATTCACCACTGAGCCTTGATTTTCCCTTCCAGGTTTCCCCTTTCCCCTCATCTCCTTCCAAGTGGGGAGGTAGCTTTAACTCACCTTGAATCTCTTCAGTGACATGGAGATCACTGTTATATGAGACAACCCAATTTATCTTGAATATCTCTGATAGAAAGTTCTTTTTATTGAACTGAATTTTATCTTCAGTTCAACCCATTATTCCAATGGGAGTTTAGAGGTGCCTTCTAGAACAGGTCTAATCTCTTTTACACATCACAAATCTGTAAATATTTGAAGATAGTTCCTTCCTCCTCTTTCTGTAGCTCCACCCCACTCCCCCTTCCCTACCATTCAGTCTGCATGTTCCTAGCTTTTGTGACTTTTCTCATAAGGACCTCCTGGCTTCTAATCTCCCTGCCTGTGTACCAAACACTCACAGCATATTCTTGTCTCGGGAATTTATACTTTCTCTTCCCACTACCAGAAATGTTCTTTCCTTACATAGCAGCAACGTTTGTTTCCTTATTTCATTTAACTCAAATATCTACTCCTCAGAGAGGCCTTCCCTGACAATTTTATCTAAAATAACCCCTTGCTCCATCTTCATCACTATTCTTTTACCCTGATTTACTTTTCTTCATAGTACACATCACTTCCTGAAAGATGATTTTGCAACTGTTTATAAGTTTATCTATCTCTCCAACTAAATGTAAGTGTCATGAGAGCAGGGACTGTGCATGTTTTGTCTAGTACATTTATTGATTGACTCAATAGGATATGTTTTTTTATTTCTTTTACCATTTTGGTCACTCTCTTGACTTTGTCACTATCCCTCTCAAAGTGCAGTGACTAGAACTGATTATAGAAATCTAGCTATGAGTTAACCAAAGCAGAATAAAGCATAACAACCACAATATTCAGCCAATGAGTGCATTAATTAAGCACCAAGCTAGGTTATGAATATATGACAGTGAACAAGCTTGACATGGTCCCTACCTTCAGAGAACTCACAGTCTAGTATCTTATAGATGTCCTTTTAACATAATGAAGTCTTTAGGCCACATTTACTCTTTTGGTGGCCATCTCACACATCACACTGGAGAATTTACAGTCAATTAAAACTTGAAGATCGTTATCATGAGTGCTTTTTGTGCTCAAATGCAAAATCCTGTGTTTACTCTATTAAATCTCATTGGGTTAAATTTTGTCCATCATTCTATTAAGTCAAATTATTTTGAGATTTCAATCAGCCAAGAAATTACTAGCTTACTCAGCTTTGTGTCATATCCAAAACTAATAAGTGGGCTTTCTATGTTTGGAATTATTCAATAAAATCATTGACCAAGACAGACCCCTGTGGCACACCACTAGAAGACTATTTCTGGCTCAATATCCAAGTGACAGTACCTAAAAATGCCAGTACCTACAAATGCCTTCATACTGTCCAGATTTTCTGCCTACCGTGTATATATATATGTATTTATCAATCTGGAAACCCTATCGAGGAAGGAATTAAGGTTAGTCAGATATACCTTGTTTCTAGTGAACCTAGATTGGGTCCCAATGATAATTGCTGGCCCTGGAAACCATTATAGACTCTATTAAGTACATCTGAACAATCCCTTTAATATTTGATTTGATAGACTTGATATTAACATCAAAGTCTCAAATTTGTAATGTCTGTTATTTAACTTTTTGTCAGTTTGAAAATCAAGTAAGTATGTTTTTACTTGATCACAGATCCTCTCCTATTTGCTCTGATTCCTCAAACTTTTGTCATGCTAGCATGTTCTCTCTCTTTCTTTCTCTCTCTCCCCTCTGCTCCCTCCCCCTCTCTCTTTTCTCTAAGCTCACTACAGTGGGGACAAAGTCACCTGGGTAAGGAGTTTCATACTTATTTATATAGCACCTATGTATTCTCACATTCTCATCTCAATTTTTGGCTTCTACTGCTTCTCCCAAAATTTCTTTCTAAACTTTTCAGTCTGAAACTCATTGTCTTTTTCAGAGAAGACAACAAATTTGTAGTTCTGCTGTTCCTGTTTTCCATCAACATTACTCCTTTAGTCCAAAATAACATACCTCTCCTCTGACTTTGTTCTTGCTCAGTACATAACTAATGAAACTCAATGCTTTCATCCTAGACATTTCCTCCTAGCCTCAGCTCGTTGGAGACTTTCACCTTCCTGACATTATTTATATCAGCCTCTGATCCTCTTTGGTTCATTCTTAATCTCATTTCCTTCCAATCTCCCTACATTCTAATCTAGTCACAAACACCTCCCCCACTCTTCCTTAAATATGTGAAGCATATCTCCAAATCAGGGCCTTTGCATTTTGTGACTTCCAGCCTGGAATGCTCTTTACCCACATATTTGCAGGACTTGACTCTCACTTTATTTAGATCTCTTCCTAATTGTCTTTTCATCAGAGAAGCCATCCTGGTACCGTCACTGAAACAATACACACATACCCACCCCTGTGGTCACTGTCTGCCCCTTACCTTGTTTTATTTTTTTTCTTGGCAATTATCACCATCTGAAATATTTATTTGGTTACTGTGTCTTGTCCCACTAGAAAATAATTTGCACAGGAACAGGATCTTTGTTTTTGTTTATTACTATAACAGTGCTTGTCACATAGTAGATGCTCAATAAATACATTAAAAATTAATAGTGCCTCAGTACTTCTGTTAGAAAATTATTCCATGAGACTTACATATAATTTTTCTATGCTAAGGATTACTCTGAGGACCCTAACAACAAATAATACTGCTATGAGAATAACAATTGAAAAGTAATTGCAAATAAAATTTAGATCCTGACATTTCTATGACTTGGTCCATATGATATGAAAAGCCAACTCGAAGGTCTAATGCAGGGCAATACATGTGGGATCACAGTACTCACTGGAATTTAGTGGGACAAGTCTAAAGCCTGGAGACTGCTCTATATCAAAAGAGCATATCTGCTAGGAGAGGAGGTGAAGTCATACTGTATATTAAATTGACATTCACTTAGATCTATAGGTGTTGACATGGAAAGAAGTCCCTGACATTCTATTCAGTAAAAAAAGGCAGGAAATGGAACAACATGTATGATTCCATTTATATGCTATTGGAGAAAGAGAGAGGGAGAGAGGAAGAGAGGTGTCTAGAGTCTAGAGGGATATATTAAAACATTAATATGGTTATATCTCTGAATGGTAACATTTTACTTTAATTTTTTAAAAATCATTTTGTTTGTTTCTGAATTGTTTGATTTTCTTTTAAAACAATGGGTGTGAATCATTTTCCCCAAATAATAGAGTTCTTTTTGAAAGGGTCTATAAGAACTAGGAAAAGTTTACCTCTGAAGAATAACTGGAGAGCTAGTAAAGAAGGAGGGATACTCAGTTTTCACTCAGTTTGTGATTATACTAGTTGATTTTATAAAATATTCATGTATTATTTTTAGGGGGGCTTGGAAATCCTTGAATCTGAGAGTAGATATTATAGACATTCTATGTGAAATGTTCTAGATCACCTTACCAAAGAGCAGCAAAAAAGTTATTAAAATTGTGCTTATAATTTCTCAAACCTAGAGAAAACTAGATGTACTATGGCTTTATACCTAATTCTGACCAATAAGGGGAATTGTTTAAGAAGTAGAAGTGATAAAAACCTAAAGATAGAGTGAGCAAAGGATCATGGAAGTCTTTGACCTCTGAAAGAAAGATTGCTGAGGAATGTCATGTCCAACTCCAGAACACGAGACTCTATAAGAGAAGACAATTCAAAAGGGTTGGGATGCTCTCTGAAGTGCCACTCTAATTGTAACTACAGATGATCTAAATAGAGGAAAATGTGGGAAAGTTCTTAAGGAGGCCACATAATTTGTATTGGGAAGTCTCAGAAAAATTCATATTTTTAAACATGAACGTTTAAGTGAAAAGAAGCTTTTTTTCTAATGGGGGGAGGGACAGACAATAACCAAAGAAATATGTTGGATGGTGATAATTGGTAAGAGGAAGACTGAAACAGGGTAAGGAGGCTGAGCGTGATCAACAGGAGTGGATATATGTGTGTATGTTCTTTCTGCTATGGTGCCGAGAGACAATTGAGAAGAGACCTGAATGAAGTGAGAGAGCTAGTTCTGTAAATTTCTGGGCATTTCACACAGGGAGTTTAGAAAATGCAAAGGCTCTGATATGCAGATATTCTTAGCATCTTTAAGGAATAGCAAGAAGGTGAGTGGAGCTAATTCAGAGTATAGGGAGAATGGTAAGAACTCAGACAGGCAGAGGGGAGCCAGATCATACAAGGCCTTCTAGGTTATGAGAAGAACTTTGAATTTATTCTGAGATGGATCATTATTGAGAGTTCTTGAGCAGTGGAGTGACATGACCTGACTTGTCACTTATCAGGATCAGTTTGTTGCTGTGTTGAATAGATAATAAGGGGACCAGAATGCAAGCAAGGGGAACTATTTAGGAGGTTACTCCAGTAATACAGATAAGAGATATTGGTGGCTTAGACTGAAGCGTCAGCGATAGGACTGGGAGACATGGTTAATTCTGGTTATATGTTGAAGGCAAAGTCAATAAGATTTCTGATGGGATAGATGAAAGATATTTAAAAAAGAGAAAAAGATCAAAGATAACTTTAAAATGTTTGGTCTGAGCAAGTAAATGAATGGTGATTCTATTTATTGAGATGGGAACAATTTAGGGAGGATCACATCTTGAAGGGTGGGGCTTAAGATTGATTTTTGTACATACTGAGTTTAAGATATAGATTAACCTATATCTTATTTAAGATAAGATATAGACACTCCAGTGGAGATATTGAACTAGAAATATATACATGAGTGTGGAATTAAGGGCAGTAGATTTTGTTAGAGATCATATTTAGGAGTTCTCAGCATATAGATAGTATTTAAAGCTAGGAGACTAGAAAAACAAGTGAATAGGGCTGGTAATTAGGGTTTCCTTGCCAGCACCTTTCCCTTTCCCTTTCCCCCGCCTCCCTCACATCTGCTTCCCCTGCACCTGGACTACAGGGATAACTTATCTCTTGGACTTGTCTCATGTACCTTTTCAATATGCTCTACTTGGAGACTTTTAGCTTAGAGAATAGAGCATCTATACTCCTTTGACCTTCATATGACAAAAAATAAGGAGGGTGTGGTAGGTATTGAATACAGACAAAACAAGCAGCCACTTTCAAGGGATGAATTCTGGGATCCTAAAAATAATCTATTACCCACACTCACCAGTAGCTCCCCTAGCTGCTGACAGAATCCCTTAATCATTCCTTTACTTAAGCTGAAAGTGGGGATTTTTTTTGTTGTTGAGAACTCATGACCTCTAGAGGGAAAACTTTGCAGGCCACTTCATGGAAAATCACCTTAGAGGAAAAAAAAAACTGTTTAATAAGCTTTTTAAATTGAGGGAATGTTAATGAATAATCACAGAAAATGTTAAAATTATGCTTCACTATCGTATAATGGCTAGTTTTAGAGAAGAAAGAGGAGAAAGAGGCAAAATGGTAGGAGAAGTGACACCTTCCACACACAAAACTGAAGAAATGGTGAAAAATTACATTACATTCCTGTTATACACCAAGCACTGTGATAGGCGCTGTACATGTGCTAGCTCAATAATTAATCTTTCTAACAGTTCTATGAGGTAGCAATCATTGTGGCCAGTTTACAGATGAGGAATGTGAGGCTCAAAAAGTTTGTCACTTGCCTAGATTCATATATCTAGTTAGCAAGTAGTATTGCAAGTGATTCAGCCTTGAATCCTCCTAGACCCTAAAGCCCACATGTAGAGGTGAATGAAGTGAGTGTTACTTAGAGGTCACATTCTGGGGCTCTGAGATTCACAGTATTTATTACCTGTTACCATCTCTTTGAAATGTTGATTAGTCATTGTTCTGAGATTGTCAAGTGCTTTCATCCTTAAACTTTTATAGACCTTTATTTAAAATGGGGCAACAACCATTTCACACCAAGCTGCAAACTATTTTCTGCCTCAGGCCAAATAGGCAGAGTCATCCAAAGTTTAGGTAAAACCCAACCATGGGCCCTAGCAGGCCCCCATTCTCCTAGTGGTAAAAGTTTGGATTCCTGTTAAAATGCAGATGTTCCTAATGAGTTTCCAACCTTTTCCAAAGTCAGGTTTGTATCTGGGTGAAGTTATATTTGTACCAGAGACCACAAGAACCTTGGAAGCAGGCTATTCCCAGCAAGGAGAGCATACTCTTTCACTCATGCACATCCTCCCCTCCAGGAGAGTGTGAGGCAATTTTAAGGAGGTGACTTCAAGTTAGCCACAGGGGACCCATGTGACATCTTACAGATTGTGTTGACTATTTGTCTGGTGGTTGGACATCAGGGAGTCAGAGCCAATCTTTGTCCTGATGGGTAAAGCAGAGTTGCTCATTCTGGGATTTGTTGAGCCCTAAGGAGTTTCCTTATACCTTTCTCACCTGGGACCAATTAACTGTGTTAAAGTGGAACTTGGGCATCCAAGACAACCCAGAGGCCCCATCTGGAATGAGGCAGAGTAGTCTAAAGTTTTGATGCATTCTTTTCTTCTGAAGTTGTTAGAATAAAATGGTGTGTTATATTTATCCCTTCCTCTGCCAAAAAGGCTCATCTGATGTTCACAGTTGAAATTAATTTCCCCTCCCCATACTCTCATAGCCCTATGCTTTTACTTCTAGTCCAGTATTTTCTAGCATCATCCTTATTAGTGTTATTTATGTGCATGTCTGTCTCTTTTTCCAGATCATGTGCTCCTAGAAGGCAGAAATTGCAGTTTATTCATCTCTATCCCCCATGGACTGCATGCAGGGCCCCGCACATCGTAAGCACTCAATAACTGCTTGTTGAATTGAATTATTACTCTCTGCCACTGTTGTGATTGGCATTCATTCATTTTGTCCATTTTCCCCTTAAGAATCGCCTGCCAAGACTCAAAATAAAGACACACGAATACAAAAAGACACATTTTTAACAGTTGATGGGGTTTAGTTGTTTTATTTTAAATGAACCCAAATGAAAAGAAACGTTTTTTTAGGTCTTGCCAGACAGGCAGAAAAGGTTATCAGCAGATTAAGAGGAGTGTTCTCAAACAGCATCAAGTGTCTTTCAGTGTGCCCAATGGGTGGAGAGCTTTTTGTGGCCATGAAAGCTGGCTGGAAGGCTACTTGGATTCATTCTGACATATGTCATATTTTCAAGAGAGGTGTTGAAAGCAGAGTCAAACAAACAGCAAGTCAAAGTGCCGCTCAGCACATTGGAATTGGCATTACATGAAAGTGTTAGTGAGCACCTCGGTGAACAAGGTTGCCCCCAGGTCTTCCCCGGGAGCTACTTGAAAAGTTGAGAAGTGTACAGGAGTTCTCATCACATAGCCACATTCCCTCCATTCCATGCCATGTAGCTGGCCTCCCAAACACTTTGTACCAACTGCATTCTAGCTGTCAGGTTGAATTTATCTTCAACCTGTTGATGGTATCAGTTGAAAACAGCACATCTTTATAGACTGACACATTTAGGAAACTCCATGGCATATAAAGTACAGATTCCCTCTTGCACTGAGAGAATTGGATATGGAAAGAAAAGATCTAGTATCTGCAGCACCAAAGGCAAGAGCTCAGGTAGGCAGGTAGGTAAGAGAAAATATTTAATGTGTACCCCACTTTGTGCCTAGTCCTGGATTAGTAGCAACCAAAACAGACATGGTGCTAGCCCTTGTGACATTTATAGCTCTGAGGTGGGGGGGGGGCGGCTTGGGTCAAGGTAGAAGTGAAGGGATTGGGGAGAGGGCAATATGGGCATTAATAAAGTAATTACATATGTCACGAACTAATTATATATATAAGAGTTCTGATGGAGATGCTAAGGGATCATATAAGAGAAAATTCAAACCCAGTCCAAAGGTTTGGGGAAATCTAAAATGAGGAAATGCATTTTAAAAAGAGATGTGAAGGATAAGTAGGAATTAACCAACTAAAATGCATGCGTGCCTGTTGGAGAGGATGGTGTTTAAGGTAAGGGGACAACATTTTAAACAGCACTGCAGTAAACTAGACACTGACACATTTGAGGATCCGAAAGAAGGCCAGTATGCTTACAGCATGGGAAATGGGTGGGTATTGGGAGATGGAAGAGATGAGTTCAGAGAAGTGAGCAGCCCCTGGACTGTGCAAGGCTTCACATCTGGTACTTTTTTATTTGGGGAAGCTGGGAAAGGAGGAACTAAGAAATAGCTTTCAAAGACTATTCAGCAATTAAAAGAAATAAACTACTTATATATATGCTACAACCTTAAAATATTATACTAAGTGGAAAAAAGTCAGAAAAGACCACATGTTGTATAATTCCACTTACATGGAATGTTTAGAAACAGCAAATCCATAGAGAAAGAAAAGCATATTAATGGTTGCCTGGGGGTAGCAATGGGGAATGACAGCAAATGGGCATAAGCAATATTTTAAGGGTGACAGAAAGGCTCTAAAATTGAATTGTGGTTATGATTGTACAACTCTGCCAATGTATTAAAAAATCATCAAAGTGTACCCTTAGAAAAGGAAATTATTTGAAAGTTAAAAAAATGAGCCCTTTGCTCATTTTAAACAGAGAGACAACCCCTTCCTCCCATGCATCCTAAAGTATCCTAAGGGTTATGCAGATCTCAGACCCTAATCCTAGTCTCTCTGGGCAAAGATGGATATCTCTTTATTTACTTGGTGCATTTAGCTCCATGTGAACAATGGGCGCAACTAGATCATAACTGCAGAGATATGAATTGGTCACACCATGGGTGTGGTTAATTATGCAATAGACAGCTGATGTACTTGTAGATAGGAGAATAGAAGTGTCTATGGTCAGCTATTGGAAGAGAGTTATTAGAGCACAATGAACATCTCTGCTTTCCAGAAGGCACACTCCTGTGTTGGTTCCTGGCCAGAGAGCCAAGGGAAGCTGGGCTATGATAAGAATTAGGAGCTAAGTGCTCAACCAGATGTTAGGGGGGCAGTGCTATCATTTATGAGCCTCCATGGTCCTTTGGCCTCTTCCAAGGGCAGCCTCCATCTGTTAAGTCTCAGCAGCTTTCATGGTAACAGTCACCTAATTGAGGAATTGAGAGTGAAATCAGGAGGAAATCTGTGGCTCATTCATTAAAACAGTGATTTTTATGTACCTCGGATGAGAGACAAAAGATCATAACTGATTTCCTGCTCTTCCCATGGGAACAGTTTGTAATAGTCTAAAGCAATCAAGGAACAGAATGAATTGGCTTTCTGACCCAACAATCCTTAGGGAAAGTACTATGAAAAGCCACCAAGTTGTTATATTTGTATAATTAAATCCAACACTGATCAATTTGATGAGGACAGTACTGTTTGCTGCCTTTGAGATCTCTGTAAACCACCTCTCTTCTCTGGTCATGCTTAATGCCTAACAGATATTCATGAGTTAATAAGAGCAGAGGTTGGCATTCTGACTAACTGAATTTTTCATGAAAATCGTGGAACAATAGGAATGAAATTGAAAGAAGTGACAGGAATGAAAAAGGGAATAACCTCAAATGAGTGAGTTTCTGAATTGCAGACCAATCTGCTACTTGGTTGCGGCAGGGAGACTTTTCCTTGTACTTTTTGATGAAATTCATGTTGACTTAAAGAAACAGACTTTTTGCTCCCCTAACTTCTCTTTTCTAAAGTGAGCAATGAAGGCCACAAAAAAGGGTTAGACAAGATCATCATCTGTTGCTGGTGAAAGATTGCACAAAAATTCTCTTTTCTGTCACTGAGACACTCTGTGGAACTTTGGTTTGACTGACTTCTGGGTGCTGTTCTCCCTCTGCTTCTACCCCTGTCCACCCCCATTCCTTCCATTCTGTTAAAAGCAGAAATATTTACTGGTTCTTTCTCCTTCTTGTCTTCCTTCTGGCCATCAGGGGGATGCCAAAGGAAGAGAGATTCCTTTTCATGACTTGTATAGAATACTAAAAGTCAACTCAGAACTTTGCAAATGATAAACCACCTCCTGGTAGAATGGCCTTTTGGAAGTTATTGAACCTCTGTAAGCCTTCCTTTCTCCATGTGTAAAATTAAAATAATAGAACCAACCTTACAGTGTTGTTATAAGACTAAAAGTAGTTTGAAACCTGTTAAGTACCCCAAACACTGCCTATATCACATAGTAATTGTTCATTCTCTATTCAAGCAGCCACTGAATTAAGAACCTAGTATATGTAGGCAGGGCTTGTAGGGACATATGGTAGATTACATGCAAGTAATGTGAGTGCGTGAAAGACAGCAGAGTATAGTGGAAAGGACATGAACCTGGAGTCAGAAATTCACATTTAAATCACCACTCTGCCTCTTACTTGCTACATGATCTCAGGCAAGTGATGTGAACTCTGATCCTGATTCTTCATCTACAGGATATGAATGATGACATCTTATCTGGTTCTGCTGGTAATTAAGTGGAAGAACACATTAGAGCCTCACATATGTACCTTGGACATGCCTGTAGCCTAGTAATGTAAGGGATAAATAAATGTGAAACTAATTTTTCCTTCCTCATTAGGGATAAGCCCTGAACTTCTATCAACCTTCATATAGTTTAGGAAGTAATTCTAACTTTCTAGATATTTTGAAAATTGCTGAGCCAATATTCTGTGTTAATGTATTATTAAAATGTCATATTTTAGAGATCACAAAAAGCCATACATTAAATCCAGAACAACAAATTATAAATTTTGAAAAGTTTCAGCCAATTCTGCCATTCAGAAGATGTGTGTGGTCTTAGGAAAGTTACTCACCTCTCTCTGCCACACTTTCCTCATCTGTAAGATGGGAAAAAAATCTAGAATTTACCCCATAGGGTGACTAGGAGGATTCAGTGAAATAAAGTAGAGAATGTACTTCATCCAATCTTCCACTTATAGATGCTTAATAAATGATGGTTAGTATTAATATCAGAGAAGAAATCAGAATAAAATATCAAGTGTGCGTCTTTTCTAATTGTTTGGCTGTCATTATGTGATATTCTATTCCTCAATGTTAGGAAGAAAAAATAGATTACTATGAAGCATATTGCTAATCTTTTGGACTTGACATCAGAAAAATCAGCTGCGTCCTCCCACCAAATGCACCATCATATCCAGGGCAAAGACAGATTCAAAGCTGCCTATGCTTGCAATCAGATGTCCTTGAACCCAATTTACAAAGTCCTCTGCTCTCTAGTTTACAAATGGAGACACTGAGGTACAAGTATGCTACTAAGAAGTAATGGCAGGCAAGCATTTAAAATGATCAGTCCCTGCACCCTCTAATTCTGCCCCTTTGTACTCAGTGAACCAAGGTAAAAAGTGAATTATTACTTAATTTGAAAAAATTTTGTTACAATTATTTTCTGTCCCTGCTGTGTGTCAGAAACAACAACTTCATTTGAACATTTTTCATTTTTAGATTTATCTTCCGCTCATAGTTTATTGGAGTCTTGTGGAACACCCTAGTTTTCCCTTTGATGAAGAACTTGCATAATGAGACTCTTGAAGGTTCCTTCCAGCTTTGACATTATGCATTTTTAGGAATGTCTCTGAGATTTTCAAGAATGCATGCAATGGGGTTTCCTTAGTAAATATCCTTATGAAAGAACATTATATTTACCTTTCCTATAATCCTGTAGGAAACTTTGGAAAATCACTAGGAATAATTAACACATTCTGAATGACTCGTGCTTAGCTAATTGGGCTGAAACACAGGGTTAATTAGCAAGTTGGCAAAGTGCCAGGTAGCAGGTGTCTGCATAGAGTCAGCACTGATTCTTATTTTTTTTTTAGAGAAGGAAAAAAGGCCTATGCATGTTTTATTTTTGAGAAAGTTTGACTAGGTTTTTCCTTACTCCAACCCTCAACTGAAAATGCTGAGAGCAAACTAAAACCAAGTTTACTAGTATTAAAATAAAGATTATTTATTTTTAATGTAGTTTTGTTTCTTTTCAGTCTGGTTTTTAAGAGGTCAGTGCATCTTTCCATGTGTCTTTATTTACCTCTTATTTTGATCAGAGGCACACAACCAGGATAATTTTATAAGCTTTTGCTTTGAGGCCAGTTAGAATGGGGCTTTTTACATGGAGATTACTTTTCGCAAAGTATTCCCAATTGTTTAATGTTTGCATTTCCAAATCAGTATATAATTTTCACTTTGGGCTCACTTGTAGTTTAGCTCTTCAAACAAAAAAAATGTTATATTCACTTTCCTTCATTCAAATATTATGAAATTTTTATTCATTCAGAAGGTTAAGAAGGCTCAGTGATGGGTACATGGATATTTAGGCAGGATTTCTGGATCTTGTAAGTGGGGAACAACATTCTTTACATACCACTGATAAACAAGCATTTATGAATATGTATCTGAATACCTGTCTCTTTGGGTCATTTGGATAAACACCACTTGAGTCTAAGAAGGGAGGGCTTTCCTCAGCCCGAACAATTTGGGCTAAAGAAACTTTCCCATGAGTTTCTGGCATATTGCTGCAAATAATAGAAGCTCACTTGAGCTAGCATCATATGGATCTATGAGTCTCACAGAATGCTGGGGCAGGAGGTAGAAAGCCATCAGAAAGCAAATCAACCATTCCCTTTCTCTGTTTTCTTGTCTCTGCATTTCTCAGTGCATCTACTTTGATCTGTGCTTGTAGTAGGGTTTTGCAGGAATTCTCCCCTGGTCAATTTAAAAGGTCTCCCAGGGTTCAGAAGTCCAGGCTATTGAGTAAAATTAAATAATATAATTTTAGAAAGGTGATTGGAGTCATTGATTATTTTTTAAAGAGAGGAGATAATATGACCTCTGCCCATTCTTCTAGCTCTGACTTCTTAGGATCCTGCACATTTCTGGACATCTCTTACAAGATATTCTAACTATTAAGTACCATATTTACTCAAGTATACAACTTTATCAGTTTGTTAAACTTCTTGAATCACACTGGGCATTGGGCAGTAATTGCAAAACCACTCCTCTATTAGCGGGATGAAAACCTTGTAGTACATGGGAAACACCACAGTTCTTTATCACTCAGCACCTTTGCACACATCTACAGCCACAATTCTCTTCCCTCTGCTATCAGAGTTGGCCTCAAAATTCTTCTCAGAACTGGTGAATCAATAAACAAGATGTGGTATACCCATAAAATAAAATATTATGCAGTCATGAAGAGGAATGAAGGGGTAAAAAAGGAATGAAGTAGAATGCATGCTACGATGTGGATGAACCTTGACAACATTATGCTGAGGGAAAGAAGCCAGATAGAAAAGACCATATATTGTATGACTCTATCTATACGAAATTTCCAGAACAGGCAAATTCATAGAGACAGAAAGGGCATTGGTAGTTGCCAAGGGCTGGGAGGAGGAGAGAATGGGGTGTGACTGCATAATGGGTAAGTCATTTCTTTTGGGGGGGGTGTGATGAAACTCTCCTGAAATTAGATTGTGGTGATAGATGCATAACTCTGTGAATATACTACAGCCATTCAATTAAACATTTCAAAAGGGTGTGTTTTATGGTATATGAATTATAGCTCAATTTTTAAAAAATGTTCCCAACACAGCACTTCAGGAAACAACCACTAGTGGAGTTAACATGTATTATAAAATTCGAAGCTTTGATATTTAGCTTTTTAATTCTACCTGTGCTTGAGGTGAGATTTCCCCTCTATACATTTAAAGACCTCTGGGACTTTGCTTCTTCTAGAATGTTATCACCATTTTGCCTCCCTACTTCCAGTACAAATGCCTCTAGTAAAAATGGAACACCCTCTGTGAGGCCTTCCCTAATCTCTTTCACTTTTACCCTTACCGAGAACAGTTAAATTCTTCCTTATCTATATTTAATAGCACTTTGCACATCCCTCTATCCCAGTCCATATCAAATGGTTTTGTGATTACCTCCATATTGCTCAGAATTTCCCTCTTGACTATCCTTCTCATCTCTGTCCCTGTAGCCATTCCACAGAGCCTAGTCCAGAGTATGATTCCTCAGAAAATGAACATTGTCCCAGCCCTCAGGATTACTTCAGATCATTAGGAAGAAACAGATACTCAATTAACTATAAAAGTATGTACCCTGAATTGGACACTTAAGATATGTGGACTCTGGAGAAGAAAATGATTGTTTCTTCCTATGGCAATCAAGGAAGAGCATTACAGAGGAAGTGATGTCTTTTCTGGACATATGAATAAGAATTCTCCAGATGGAAAAGCTATGTGTGGTGAAGGGGGGTTGGGGAAATGAATTCTAATATTCCAGGTGGAAGAAATAACATGAACTAGGACAAATAGGTCAAAGTTCATGGCACATCCTAGGACTCTAAAAATAGGCTGGTAATGGCAACTTGAGAGGAAGGTCAGGGCCATAACATGAAAAGCTTTTAGTATCATATGAAGAAGTTTGAACCTCTTTCTATGGGTAGTGAAAAATTATCAGAGATTTTTTAAAAAGGGCAACACAATCAGATGTAAATTTTAGCATGAGTATAAGAGGACCCAGGATTGGACTAATATGAGGAGACCAAATAGATCACCATTTCAATAGTCCAGGCAAAAAATAATGAAAATTAAAATTAAAGTTAATGCAGAAATAAATCCACATCTATATGGACAACTAATTTATTACAAAGAATCCAAGAATGTACAATGGAGAAGAGAAAGTCTCTTCAATAAATGATGTTGAGAAAACTGGACAGCCACATGTAAAAGAATGAAACTAGACTACTGTCTTACACCATACATAAAAATCAACTTAAAATGGATTAAAGATATGAATGTAAGACCTGAAACAATAATATACATAGATGAAAACATAGGCACTAAGCTTCTAGACGTCGGTATTAGTGATGTTTTGTGTATTTGACTCCAAAGCAAGGGAAACAAAAACAAAAATAAACAAATGGGACTACATCAAACTAAAAAGTTTCAGTACAGCAAAGAAAACTACCAACAAAACAAAAAAGCAACCAACAAAATGGGAGAAGATATTTCCAAATGATATTTCTGATAAGAGGTTAATATCCAAAGTATGTAGGGAACTCATACAACTTAAGAACAACAAAAACTAACAACCTGCTTAAAAATGGGTAAAGGATCTGAATAGACATTTTTCCAAGGAAAACATACAGATGGCTAACAGGCACATGAAAAGATGCTCAACATCACTAATTGGTAGGGAAATGCAAATCAAAACCACAATGAGATATCACCTTACACATATTAGAATGGTTGTGACCAAAAAATCAAGAAATAACCTGTTGGAGAGGGTGCGGAGAAAAGGAAACCTTTGTGCAATGTTAGTAGGAATATAAATTGGTGCAGCCACTAGGAAAAATAGTATGGAGAGTCCTCAAAGAATTAAAAATAGAACTACCTATGACCCAGCCATTCTATTTCTGGGTAATTATCTGAAGAATACAAAAACATTAATTCGAAAAGATATATGCACCCTTGTGTTCATTGGCACGATATTTATGACCAAGATATGGAAACAACCTAAGTGTTCATTGACAGGTGAATGTATAAAGAAAATGCCATATATGTATATACGATGAAGTATTATTCAGTTATATAAAAGAATGAAACCCTGCCATTTGCAAGAACATGGATAGACCTTGAGGGCATTATCCTAAGTGAAATAAGTCAGAGAAAGACAGATACCATATATCATTTCTATGTGGAATCAAAAACAAAAGAAAACCAAAATAAACGTATAGATACAGAGAACAGATAGGTAATTGTCCAAGGTGGGAATGGGGGGAGCAAAAGGTTCAAACTTCCAGTTATAAAATGAGTCATGGGGATGTAATGTACAGCATGACAACTATGGTTAATAATACTGTATGGCATATTTGGAAGTTGCTAAGAGAGTAAATCCTAAAAATTCTCATCACCAAAAGAATTGTAACTATGTATGGTGAAGAATGTTAATGAAACTTACTGTGATCCTTTGATAATATATACAAATATCAAATAAGTGTGTTGTATTCCTGGAACTAATGTAATGTTATATGTCAGTTATACCTCAATGAAAAGTACCCCTCTAAAAAAGGCCATAAAAGTGAGAAGCCAGTTGAATTCTAAAGAATAGATAACATTTTTAAAATATAAGGATGTACATATTTTTCATTTTGACTAAATCTTGCATGGAAATCACCACAATACATTGCTACCAAAATGAGGATGCTGCTGCCACCATACAATCAGTAAAGTGGTAGTAACTTCCTGCAAAGTCAATGTCATAAGCCTCAGGTTAGCATAAATCATATATTCAGTGCAATAATAAATTTACAAACTGCATTAATCATCACAATGGAATGTGAACACTGGACTTCTTTCTAGGTATGCAAAATCCAAAAGGGATACTTATTGGAACAGAGATACTTAACAAGGAGAAGCTCTGTGAGGGTTCAGAAGTATGACCTGATGAACTGCAAATACTACAGCTGATATTAACACTGGAGCCTCTTGGGGTATTGTTCAGTGCCTGGAAAAGAAAACTGTTGTACAATGTTGGTGGGAATGTAAATGCTCTAAATGCTCTATTAATTGACTAGAATTTAACAAACATAAATTATTTTTTTAAATGTACTATAATAAGCAAATAATATCAATTTCAGGTGCACAGCATAGTAATTTGACATTGGTGTACCTTACGATGTGATCAGTATGATAAATTTAGTAACCATCTGTCCCCAAGAAAAGTTATTACAATATTATTGACTATATACTCTATACTGTACTTTACATCCCCAGGGCTTATTTAATTTATAACTGGAAGTTTGTACCTGTTATTCACCTTCATCTTTTTCACCCACCCCCCCATCCCTTCCCCTCTGGCAACCATCAGTTTGTTCTTTGTATCTGTGGGTCTGTTTATGTTTGTTCAGTTTATTTGTTTGTTTTGTTGTTATTTTTAGATTCCACATATAAGTGAAATCACATAGTATTTGTCTTTGATTCATTTTACTTAGCATAACACCCTCTTGGTCCATTCATGTTGTCACAAATGGCAAGATATCAGTCTTCTTTGTTGTTGCTGAGTAATATTCCATTGTGTATGGATGTATATACATACATACATACATACACACACACACACACACACACACATGCCAACTCTTCTTTATTCATTCATCTATCAATGGATACCTAAGTTGCTTCCATATCTTAGCTACTGCAAATAATGCTATGAGAGAGTGGGTTTTCAATAGCCCCATAATGTCAAGTTTCAGTGCCAGAGGTGCTAGTTAATTAGATATTGCAGAGGGCTTCAAAAGATATTTGCCTGGAATTCATTCAGTCTACAATCATTTAATGAAGGCCACTGTGTGTCAGATATTGTTTCAGGCATTGGGGAATTCAGTAATGAACAAAACATAAATATTCCTATTCTTTTGGGGTTTCAATTCTAGTGGAGGGAGATAGACAATAAACAAATAAGTGAAATTCATAATATGTTAGATGGTGATACATGCTATGGAGAAAAATAAAGCAGAGAAGGGAGATGGTTAGGATGATAAGGGGAAATTTCACTGAGCAAGTGACATTTGAGTGGAGACCTGTAACAAAGTTATGGAACAAACCATATGATATTTGGGAGAAAAGTATTCCAGGTAGCAGAAACAAGATCCTAAGGCAGGAACGTATCTGGTACTTTTTTAAAATAGCAAGGAGGCCAATGTGGCTGGAGCAGAGTGAGTTCAATGGAGAGTGGTATGAGGAGTCATAGAGGTAACAAGAAGCCAGATAAGTTGGGCCCTCCAAAAGAGCTTTACTCTGAATGAGATGAGAAGTCATTGGAGGAGTTCGAACAGTGCAGTAACATAATCTGGCTTGTTTTAATAGGATCATTGGCAGTTGGGTAGAGAATAGATTGAGGTGGTAGCAAGATTAAGAGTTGAGAGACCAGTTAAGAAGTTTTCAGCACAATCTAAGTAAAAGATAATGGACACCAGATATCTAAAAGTTGGTAGCAATGGAGGTTGAATAGGTTGATAGCAGTGGAGATGGTAGGAAGGAGTCATATTCTGAGTATATTTTGAAGAAAGAACCGAGAGGACTTGTTGATAGAAAGAATAGGGATGTGTTAAAAAGTAAGGACTGGAGGGGAACTCCAAGTATTCGTTGACCTAAACAACTAGGATGGACTTGTCATTGCTGAAACAGAGAAAATAGTAGAAAATTAGGTTTGAGGTGGTGGTAATGAAAGATACAGTTTGGGACCAGTTTAGTTAATCAGGTTGTTGAATATTGGAGTCTGGGCATCAGGGGAGAGGTCAGTGCCTGAACTAAAATGTGGGAGGCATCTGCTTATATTTGGTGTTTACAGCCATAGACTAGATGAACTCATCTGAGGAGTAAGTGAAGATAGAGAAATATAAAAGTTCAAGGACAGAGCTCTGGGACACTCAAAATACTTTGTACAGACATCCTCAAAGAAGAAAACGTGAACTTGGGAATACGAGGGTTTGGGATCAAATTCCAACTCTGCTATTCACTGATTATATAATTATAAGCAAATCACTAGTTCACTCTGGGCACAAGTTTTTGTATGTGTCAAACATTAATAATAATCCTTTGAAAAGTTAAAAGAATATTTTGAGACATGATATTGAAAAGTGATGTGTAGTTATGGAACACTGTACACATGTGAGGTCACCCTCCCACCTCTTAAATCTCAATTTACAACTGTGTTCAGTGGCTATGGTAGTGCTTTTAAGAGATCAGCTGGATGAAATATCAAAGTAATTCATGCTAGAGAGGTAGGAGAAATTGAAGCTGCATAGGGTTTAGGGACCTGTGGAAATGGAAAGAAACCGCAGAAAAGGTGGAGAGTGAGTGAGAAAACCCAAGGTACTTTAGATGAAGTCACAGTGAAAGAGCAGCCTACCAGCAAGAAGTACCTCAGCCCCTCTTCAGCACTCAGTGAAGGTGTGAGTCTGAGATCCTACCTAAAAGCCTCAGAAAGCTAGTGCAGCATCTTGATACATGGAATCCAGCACTACAAGGGCATAATCCTTACTGTGAGAAAGGGCTCATACCTACAGGAGGCTTTACCTAAGTTTCAGATACTAAGAGAACCCTGGATTGGTAGGAGCTCCTGCTGTCCCCATGTCATAGGCATTCTTCAATCTCTGAGATGTCAGCTGCAATTTTTTGACAAACAACTCCTAGACCCAGTACCTGTTCGAGTTGAAAGGGCTCTCAGAGATCACCCAGGAATTATTGTTGCCTTTGGAGTACTGGTCTATTAGATGTTAATCATGTTAAAAGGTGTATTATGCTCATATACTTAGAGGAAATGTTGCATTAAACAACATTAAAGGGCTGTGTTACTTTAGGACTTCTCAGAGCCTTTGCTATGCAAAGGTACACTGTAACATTCTAAGAAGGGCATATACAATGAAGTGATTCCAAAAAATAGTTTCCATTGAATTGTTTTCTTGTTTTTTTTTTCTCCCAAACTAGGAATGCCTCTTAAAATCCTCATGGAACATTTACTTTCAGTGAGCTCATTTTACAGCTGTAAGAGAAGGCCCAGAGAGGGGAAAGGACTGGCCAAAGTCATGCAGCTAGTCAGTAGCAGAGCCAGGGCTAAAACTTGACTTCCTTGATCCCAAGACCTCTTTCACACAGTATGCACTATGCAGACTCCTTCTCAGCTTACTTCATTACTGGGTGATTTGAATGCAAAACACAATCCAAACAAGGAGTATTCTTTTTTTTTAACTTGCAGTCAATTTATTGTTGCTTTTTAAATTCTCTAGCAGAAAAATGCACTCCTTATCACCTAAACTAGGATGGATTTCTCTCACTGCACTCCCTACCCCTTCTTTGATAAGGCATTGGATATCTCAATGTGTTGGACCAGGATAACTTAAAGATGGGACATTTCGCTTTACTCATCCATTATAGTCTTCCACATTCTTAACATTTGCAAGTTCTTTTGCACCACCTTCCTCCATTCAAATAATAGAAAGAATACTAAACTGAGACTCAAGAGATCTGGAAATTATAACTCTATCTTTGTCACATAATTATAAGTGTTAAATGAAATAAGTATATGGAACTGAGTACAAAGAATATTCTTGATCGGAGAGCAGAAAAAATGCCATAGGAAACCTTCCTAGATGTCATCTCTCATACACAAGGCTGTGGTTATTTACACCATCACTATCTCATTATTAAAGCTCCAGGATACTCATTAGCTTTAAATTAGTGATGTGCCACGAAAATAATGCTTGTCAGTCAGTATAATCAAAGCAAATCAATTCTGGATGTTTTCCTCCAAATAAACGGCACTTTTTAAAAAATTTCTGATTCCAAGCAAAAGGCTTCTTTTGAGTTAAAGCTATTTGTGGCTGACTTTCCATTGGCACTAGGCTGTGATGGTAGGAACATGAAGGTGGCAATTTTGAATTCTTTCATTAGAGCAGAAGTTTTCAAAGTGTGGTCCCTGGACAAGCACTATCAGCATCATGTGGGAGCTTGTGAAAAATGCAAAATCTTGGGCCTCAACCCAGATCTACTGAATCAGAAACTGGGGGAGGGGCTCAACAATATGTTTTTCACCAAACCTTCCAGGTGATTCTGAACACACACTCAAGTTTGAGAACTACTACATTAGAGGAAATGAGGCTCCCAGTCAAAGGACAAGAAAGAAAGGCCATTCAATTTCAGGTGTGAAACCTAGGCAACAGACATACCTTGTAACAGCATGAAAGTCTTTTATTTTTCAATTTGGAGCCTTGGAAAGAAGTGGGGATTAGGTCACAGGAGAGAAAAACATATAGAGCCTGTTAAGAAAAAGGAAGGAATGAGAAGAGACCCAACATAGAAGAGATGAACAAACAAGGAAAGGGTAAATGCAGACCCGAAAATGAACCTGTTTGGCAGTTTTAGAAGTTACCTTAAAACTGAGAGAATGTACATTCTGGTTTTTTTGTTTTAGCTTGTTTTTTAGTGACCTGTTTACACACTTGGTTTCTGGAGTTCCTAGAACACAAAGGGATTTCGGGAGGACATTACAGCTCTGTGGTGGGAAGACTGGATGTCAAGAGACTTTCTCTGCTTTTAGATCTGCCATTAACTATTAGTGTGATCTTGAAAAAATCAAGCTCTCTAGATCTGTCTTCTGTTCTAAAAAGTAGGAATGAACATCTTTGTCCACTTCAAATGTTTATGCTGGAGCAAGAAAGAAGTTGGAAATTATATAGGTCAATCCCTCAACTTACCAGGACTGGAGCATGAGCCCACAGAGGTGGGCTTAGTGTGGGTTTTCTCTGAGGTTATAAAGCCAGTTATTTGGCATGCCAGAGTAAAACCCAGGTCTCCTGATTCCCAGGCCAGTGCTTTTCTTCTATACAGATACCCTCTTTCTAATATTCACTACCTTTCCTGCTGGGGTGAAAATATGAGGTGACTGTGTGACATGTATATAAGGGTGAGGTAGGGTGGGTGGGGTGAAGGGATTAATGATAGAGCACTTCAAGTAGGAATGAGAGCAGAACATATATCTAGCCTCCATGTCTTTTCCATTGACCTTGAATGCAAATTACTGGTACTTCAAAAGCCTGAATAATAAAGAGCTAAGGAAAAGAAGGATAAGATTCTAAGGACTCGTTTTTATATCTGACTTATGTGGTTGTCCACAATGCATTCATTTCTGATAAGCGATTGAGAGAGCTCCCTCTATTCTCCCCCATGCAGTCTGAAGATGCCTATCTTCTAGAAAAAAAACAAAGACCTTGACTCATTTATGGCACCATCCTCCCAGTGAATTAATGCATAATAGTAAATACATGGATTATGGAAAATCATGTAAAAAAAGTCCAACAGTACGAAACAAATACTAAAGAAATGGGACACTATAAATCATAAAAATATTTATTTCATATATTTTCACAAAAAAATGCTAATGAAAATTCAGAAAAATAAAATAAGTTTTATTCACTCTTGGTGTCTGTGCTGTAATCTAAAGCAATCAACTTTCTCTTTTTAATTGGCACAAAATCACTATCTTCATCACTCAAAATATTTGGAAGTACTACTTCAGTTTCATTATTTATCTTTATGTTTTTGGATGATCTTTTTCCATCCTCATCCTTTGGTAAGTTTTCATAAATTTCTTGATATTCACTGCAACATTAAACAAAAATTTTTTAAATTTTAAGGCTCATTGCATGTTTGGATTGATATCTAGAATAGCAGTTTTCCAGTTGTGTGGCCAACCAAAGAGCTTTGTGAATATTTTCTACAGTGAATGAAACTGGTTCAAGATCATTGCCATATTCTTCATCAGGATGAGCTTCAGATATTAAGTGAATTAATTCATTATCAGTTAATTCATGATCAAGCTATAATTCATTAATATCACCTACATTCAAATTGTCAGAGCCTTATTCTTGAAATTTATTTAATAAATTAATAATGCCAATTAATCCTTCTTTCATTGTTGGAACCATATTCCCTGGTACAACCACTTCTGGCCATATTGCTTTCCAGCAAGCATTTAAAGTTGACAGCTTTACATCTCTCAAAGCTAAAGCAATATTCTTGATACAACTTAAAACTGTGTTTATTTCAGGCTTCTGTAACTGTGTAATTCATTTCTTCAAGTTTATTAAAATATCACTAAAATTCTGTTTACTATAATTAATTTTAAAGGTGGAAATAATACCTTGATCTAGAGGTTGGATCAAGAAAGTTGTTTTTAGTGGGAAATATACAACTTTTATATTTGGATGTTCTAAATTGTGTGGATGACCAGGTGCATTATCTGGTATTTTCAAAGGCAGACATTTTTCCTTCATATAATTTTCAGCTTCTACAGCAAAACATTTGTAAAACCAATCTCAAGAAACATCTGTAGTCACCCATGCTTTTTAAATTTGCTATCCAATGAATGGGAAGATCATTAATAATTGTGTGTTAGTAAGTACTAATTCTTTGTATATTGCTGAGATAAGCTATTGTTTTTTAGAAAGAGTAATCACCAATAAGGGAAATGAAAAAGAAAGAACTGCGTAAAATGAGACTGTGTAAATGGAAACCATGTATAAAAAATCCACATAAATGGGGGAATATTTACTGTGTACAAAAACACTCATAAAAAATACCAAGTAAATCGAGGGATGGGTGTATTGATTGTTAACATTTATTGAAAACTTACTTTGTGTTGGGCATTGTTTCAAGTAGCTTCTGGGTATTTGTCTACCAGGTGTTAATATATGTGACATGAAAAAGTGTTCTAGATTATGTAATTTGAAGAAACATGGAGTTATGTAACATTAAAAAAGTGCTTTACTGCAGGACTTGCTAGAGCTTTTAATCACATGCCTAAGAGTGCTGTGACTTTCTAAAGACAGATAGTATGCAATGATTCCCAAACATTTTCCATTGGGCTGTTTCTGTTTCTTTTTCCTCTTGTTTTCCCCCAACTCATTCACATCTACTTAAATCTACTTGGAACATACTTATTTAAGCTGTTAAGGTAGGAACATTTCTTATCCTTATTTTATAGATAGGGAAACTGAGGCTCAGAGAGCCTCAATGACTTGCCCAAGGTCACACAGTGAGTTAGAAGCAGAGACAGGATTCCAGCATATGCAAATTGGCAACAGACTGGCTCCTGACCACTATGCCTGCTGCTGCTTTTATAATAATAATAACATAAAACTTTTACAGCATTTACTATATGGCAGGTCTTATGTTGAATTTTATACATGTATTATGTCATTCACCCTCCCAGCAATACTGGGAGGTACATGCTACTATTGTTCTCCATTGAATATGAATTCACTAAAGTTGGAAAGGTTAAAAGATCAGCCCTAGGCTGCATAGCCTGACTAATAGTAGAATCGGGATTTGAACCCAGTTCTGTCTGGCTCCAAAGCCCATGCTCTTAACCACAGGGTCCTGCTACATAACTTATTCATATACTTAGACACTTTTATGACCCCCAGTGACCAGTGACTCTTGTGTTAAATAGATCAAATGGTACTTTAAGTTTCCTAACTGACTGTGACAGTGGAGACGAGGATTCCACATAGGATGCTGAGCAGTGCCTGCAGGAAAGCCAAACAGGAGTTCTCATATCTCTCATGGTGTGTAAGTACCCCCACAAGAGCTACTTACCACCTCTTCCAAAGAGAGGTTAGCCAGGTGCTATGCCCAAGACTCCCAGCCATCAAGGAGAAGACTTGCCCTGGAATGAAGACATCTTGTGGACCCTATTTGTTGGAGTAGCCAGCTTTGAGATGGACTCCTGTGCAGTCCCTACTCTTTAATGAGTTGCTCTTATTTAACAAAGAGGCAATCAAGGCCAACATGTGGCTGTATACACATCCAAAGCTAGCTAACCACTTGCTATATCAGGCAACATGTGGCTGCCAGATCATGACCCGCAGAGGCTGGGCTGATGTTGAAGCAGAGAAAGACTACAACCAACTAAAAGAAGCCTATCATGATATCCCCAGCCAAGTGTAGATACAAATGGTTGGCTCTGTTCTAACATTGACAAACCTGATCTTGTACCATGTGAGCACACAGGCTGAGACCTATTGGAAAATACTCAGGCCTGTTGGTACCAGGACAACCCTAATCTCAACTCTATAGCTTCACTTTTTTTCTCCTAAACATCATGAATAAATGTGTTCTGGCTGCCTTTAGAGCTACTAGGGCTGATACCTTCATGGAAACCCTTAATAATAGTGGTCTTTGGATAGTCAGGAACTTTACAGACTGGGCCTTTGATTCAAGAAGTCCAGCTACCAATGCACTCCAAGTCCTCATTCCTGAGATGGTTCATAAGTTGGTTAATCATGAGCTGACACTATTTAGGCACTGAAAATGAAGTGGAGAATAACTCAGAACATGATTACTGCTTCAAGGGGGACATGTTTAGTACATAAGACAGACATTAAGTGAATATTTCACAGTTTATTTGGTTGCATGATGAATTCATCAGTGTGGTTAGAAGGTAAAGCCTTGTGGATCTTCTGAATACTCACTTTCTGTGCTACCTGTGGTTGCTAGGTCTTGCTTGGTTGTAAGTTCCCAGGCTGTGGCTTTGTCTATAGTCATCAGCATTGCCTGTGGGCAGTAAAGGCAGATTCCTGTCCTGGAGGCCCAATGTTCAGAGTACCAGGAAAGTATACTAACAGTCCATAGAGCCTTTTAGGTTATTTGGCAGAATACTTGACCCCTAGGACCAATAATCCAAGGCCAGAGCGCAGTACTGATTATCAAACACAAAAACTCGGCACTGGGACTTTACAAGAACCATTGAGATCTATCTGCAGTAATAGTGGGCAGTAGTCCCAATCCCATTATCCTAGAGCTCTGGGAGTCATAAAATGTACATCAGCAAACAATACTCTCTCTTCTGTCTTCTACATGATTCCCAGTCTCCTTGCTGACTCCCTCTCCTCTACTCATCACTGTAATGCTGGAGAACCTTGGAGTTCAGTCTGTGTCCATCTTCTTTTTACACACTAGCCCGGGATAATCTCATGAAATCCTATAACTGTAGATAACAACAAATGTTGATGACTCCTAAATTTATTCTTTTAAGCCAGATTCACATCTCCAACTGTTTAACCAACATCTCCATTTGGATATTTAAAAGACTTTTCAAACATAGCAAGTCCAACATCGAACTGTTGACTTTTCCCCAATATACTGTTCCTTTTCCAATTTTCCTGGGCTCAGTGAATGGCACCACCACTCACCAAGTTATTTGAGCCTCTTTTTTCCTCAGGTCCCACATACATTTCATCAGGAGTCCATTTCATCTATTTCTAAATATATGGGATATATTTAGAAAAAGTCCATCATCCTCCATTCTCCATATCTACGTTAGCCCAAGTCACAATCGTCACCTTACTTTACGCCTACAGTGGAGGTCTTCCCTCTTTCTGCTCTTGCTTCCCTTCAATCCAGTCTCCACAACTGCAACCACTGATCTACCTTCAGTGAATAGCAGATCATGTCATCCTTCTGCCTAAAACCCTCTGATGGCTCCCTATTTCATCTATAATAGAACTCAGTCTTTACCACAGTTCAAAAAACTCTGCATGATCTGCTTCTAACCTTCTCTTCTACTTCCTCTCATGACACTGCTTCCCCTTATTTACCGTATTCCCATAACATCGGACATTTTTTTCTATTTCTTAAACATACTAAGCTCTTTCCAGCCTCAGAACTTTTGCACACGCTGCTTACTTTGTCCAAAATTTTTTTCCTTAGTGCTTCATATGTCTGTCCTGTCATCCTGTCATTGCCTTAGAGAAGCCCACAGTAAGTGCCCATATTATTTGGTGCCTCAGCTTTTTAACCTGTTTTATTCATTGGCCTCATCACAACTTACAGTTATCTGTTTACTTGCTTTTTTATCTGTTTAACTTAATTTTGGTAGGGGAGTCTATCTTCACAACTAGAATGTAAACACCTTAGGGACCACTACCATTGCAAGTTGCACTTGGAGGTTAAAATACAAATTAATTTAGAAAAAATAAGTAATTTCCATCAGTTATCACATTTATATAACAATGCCCATTAAATAACAAGCTCTTCTTTAGAATTCAAATTATTTTTTATTAAATTTATTGGGGTAACATTGGTTAATAACATTATGTAATTTCTCAGGTGTACAGGATTATAATTTAACATCTGTGTACTCTGTGTGCCCACAACCTACAACCTGAAGTCTCCCCTTTACTCACTTCTACCCTTTACTCACTTTTCACTCCCTCCAACCCCTGTCCCCTTTAGAAACCACCATTGTGTTGTCTGTATGAGTTCATTCTTATTTGTTTTGTTGGTTTGTTTTTTATCTTTTGTTTTATATTTCACATATAAATGAAATCATGGGGGTTTTTTGCCCTTTTCCATGTGACTTATTTCACTTAACATAATAATCTCAAGATCCATCTATGTTGTTGCAAATGGCAATATTTTATCTTTTTTTATGGTTGAGTACATATATATCACATATTCTTTATCCAATCATATATTGAAGGACACTTAGATTGTTTCTATGTCTTGGCTATTATAAATAATTCTACAATGAATGTAAGGAAGCATACATCTTTTCAAATAAGTGTTTTTATATTTTTCAAGTAGATATCCATAAGAGGTATTGCTGGATCATATGGTAGTTCTATTCTTACCTTCTTGAAGAACCTCCATACTGCTTTTCATAGTGGCTACACTAATTTATATTCCCACCAACAGTGTATGAAGGTTCCCTTTTCTCCACATCCTCTCCAATACATATTATTTATTGTTTGTTTTTCTTTTTGATAATAGCCATTCTTAAAGGTGTGAAGTGATATCTCACTGTGGTTTTCATTTGCATTTCCCTGGTGATTAGTGATGTTAAACATCTTTTCCTATGTCCATCAGATATATGTATATCTTCCTTGGAAAAGTGTCTCTCAGATTCTCTGCCCATTTTTTAATTGAATTTTTTTTGGTTATTGAGTTGTATGAGTTCTTTATATATTTCTGATATTAGCCCCTTATCAGAAGTATCTTTTGCAAATATTTTTCTTCCATTTGATTTACAAATGTTTGATTCATTCCTAACATTCCTGGAATGCTTCTATATCAAAACAAACCTTTTATGAGTATATACAGCTTTCTTTGTTTCGTGTAAAAATGATCAGTTTTGTGAGTGTATCAAGGTTAGAAGCCTCACTCTTTTTTTCCCGTTTTAATGACTTTCAAAGAAGACAATGTGCTATAATGGAAAGAGCATTCATTGGCTTCACAGACAAATAGAAGAAAAGGATGTCAATCTTAGTTCTCCCACTAATAAGCTGTGTGACTTTGCAGAAGTTACTTGACTTCCCTGAGCCCCGTTTTCTACATAAGAGTGATGATATCTGCCTCAAGGTGCTTATTTTAAAAATAAAATGAGATAAGGGTTATATAAAGATACCTGGTACATGGTGGGAGCTGAATAAAAGTTCATTACTTTTCCTTCAGGGTTATCCACTAAAGAAAAGCATTACTTGTTCATTATTCTTCAACAGTAGTTCCTGGGCTACCTACTTAATTATAGTCTTTGGGCAACATAGCTTCTATCTGAGCATTAAAGTCACCCTCCAAATATGGAGTTTTCTCATTACTGCAGAGATTCTTAAGAATATAGTGCAAACTCTGGAGGCAGTCCCCCAGAAGGTGTTTTGAAAATGTTTTTGATAGTGACAACATCATTAAGATAACTGACTAGACCCCATGGGCTGACTAGGTTCACATACAGTTGCTAAAACAGTAACAGTAGCATCCAGGCTCATGACTTTCCAAGCATATCTTTAGATATAAGACCATCATTTGAGAATGAATCCAACCTGCCTCATGTACTAACAAAGCACCTTTGACTATGACTGCCTTTGTGGACTATTGCAGAAGCAAAGACCCTATACTAGCTAGCTCTTAGTATGACCTATGGCCTGTTTACAGGACTGGTTTACATTTTGGGACCATCTTGAACTCAGGAGTGGCCTTGAGATTAAAAGACAAAAGCAGACTTTAGAGGAGTTAATGAATGAATTTATACTGGAAAATATTTCCCTCAGGTCAGAACTCCTGTTGATTCTTTTCACATTCCCAGACCCTGATTCTCAGAGGCCCCTAGTCACATATGACAAATGGCTGATCATCCAAGTGAAGTGGCCTGCCATTCAATAAATCATATCTCAGCCAATTTAGAAGACAGCTCAATTTTCTCCTTAGGGATCTCTGCTCCCTTTATCTGTATGACTATCCCAAAAGCTATTCATTGAGGCTTTTACCCCTGCTGAGGGAAGACATGCTCTTCTAACCTGCCTTCAGGATCTTTCTTCCTTGTAGAAAGAAGATCCTGGAAGGGATCTAAAGGTTTTATTGCTTCAAGTTAGGTTTGGCCAAATTACTCACAAGTGCTGAATACTCTTATGGGTGTCCGTCTAAGAGAAGGACATCTATTCAGATTGGGGCCTTCATTGAGGCTGCCGACAAAGACCAATTAGTCTTGATTGTGCTGGCTGTATTTGGAGGGTGACTGCCCTCAGACCACCAACTCGTGCCACCAAAGTACTCATCCCACCCAGGAGTCAGCTGCTTTCCCTCAGTTCCCAGTTTGGCTTCACATGACCCCTGGGTCAAATGCCTCTGTCTTGCCCTTGCTTTTGCTCCTGCCAGGTTGTGGGTAGTGCTCTTCATCCCAACTGCATTCTTTTCCTACCCTGTCAGAAAGCTAGTCATGTTTTTTGATTTTCATGACAAATAAAGTATACTAATCTTCCCTGTGAAAATCCATGTGACTTAATTTTGATCTATTTTGCCTCTTGGTGGCCCAGACTGTAAAATTTATTTGGAGAAATTCAGGTCTAATTTTTAGAATACTTAGCCATTATAAGGTTTTATATTTATTTATGTGACTGGATGTCATAGTCAGAGCAATGAGATGATGTTTCTCATTAAGTTAAATATTACTTACTTAGTATCTACAAAATGACCATGAGAACAATAGTTTATTTTCTTTAATTATTTAGTATGTGGCCACTATGTTAAGTGTTATACATATTTTGTTTAATCCTCACAGGTCCATAATCCTTTATCCACAATTCTAAAATACAAAGCTTAAAAAAAACCAGAGTTGATTAATATAATTTTTCCATAACTAATTTGGCAGCAAAAGCTGACCTGAACTTTTTCATGAACTGACATGAAGCTATTTGTCATTTTATCCCACTTTGGGTAATTCTTCTTTTTTTTTTTTCCACTGTAGAAATACCAAGGTGTTTACTTATAATCCCTATTTTGGGTCCCTGAGAATGTTTTGTACCATATTTTTTTTAAATCTCAAATTTTCTGAATTCCAAAACTCTCATGGCTTCGAGATTTTTGGATAAGGAAATTATACTATTATCGTGTCCATTTTATAAATGCTGAAATTGAGGCTCAGAGAAGCGATGTAACTTTCTCATAATAATCACACCACCAGAAACTGAAAGCACCAGGATTGAAACCCAGTTTTGTCTGGCTCTGGATACCTCATGCTTAACCATTGAATCATACTCACCTCTCTTCGGAAAACACACTATAATTACTATAACAAAAGAGGCTCAGACTGAGTACTACATGGAATTTGAGGAGGAAAAGAGGACCTCTCATTAGGAATTTAGACAAAGCTCTAGCGATGGAGGTAGGGTGCATGTGTAACTATACTTTTAAGGAAAGAATGGACTATGAAAGAGGAAAGTAATTTTGTTAAGGAAAGTTTGGGTAAATAGTAAGCACCACTGGCCAGGAAGGGAGAAGCCGGAAATCAGACCGAAGAGATAGGTTAGGGCAGAATACAAAAGGCCAGGATGACTAGGCTAAGGAGTTTTGAATGAGAACAAATTGTGTTCCCCTTGCAGATCCCAAAGCCCTTATTGAGCATTTTGTCATCCTGGTTCCATCCTGCCTTAGATGAGCAAAGAACAGATATAAATATCCCATATATTTTTTGCTAGTTTTATTTTATTCTTTTTTAATGTCTATTTTTTATTAAGTAGATTAACGCTATTTGTCAAAAAAGCAGCCAAGGAAGTGAGGTAGTCAAGAAGAGCAATGATCATAAACATCTGTAGTAGAATTATCTGTGCTAGGCTTTGTTGCTTCTTTGTCAGCAGAGAGTTAAAATTTAACCAGGGCACTCCTGCCTCACTGCAGCTGGCAGGGATTCAGTGGGAACCCAGTCGGCACCCCCATGATAACTCACAACCCCCTCCTTCTGCACTTAAACACAACTGTTTCCTCCTCCTCTTAGAAATCTTATTAAAGGTCTTAGGGGAACACATCCATTACCAGAAATTTAAACCTAGAATCTAAAAATGTTCGCTTTAGTCATGAATAATCAAAGTTCTAAATTGATATTTTAGAAATCAGGTCCAGTTCATGAGTAGTGAATTGAGTGTGTCTAATTACATTTTATAGTCATTTAACAGCTGTTAATAATGTAATTTTGTGTTATGCCCAATTTGCATTGAATTACTTTAATGACACACATTGTATTTATTTTCCTTTTGGTGTAACAGAAATCAAACACTAGGGAATCAACTTAGACATGGAAAGAAATAATTTTTATTTTTATAAATTTAAAGATAAAGGATTTTTAAAAAAGAAAATAAATCATATAAAAATAATAGTTTAACATACATGAATGCATTTGTTTCCTCTATCATTTCTTTTTATAAAAATAATTTAATGAGCACAATATATTTGTTTTCCATCCAAGTCTGTATGGTTTGATGTGAACCAAGTGTTTGCAAATACACATTTGATCGACAAGCTAATGAGTTTCTCCTTCCCCCATCTTGTCAAAAAATTCTTCTGGAATAAAAAAACAAAAACAGATTTCTAAGTTTCTGGTGTATGAGTTAAAGAGAGACAGCATCCAATTAAATAGACTCCCCAATGGAAACTTGTATTTCCAAGGTGAGGCTAGAAGAGAGAAGTAATGTAAAAACAGAAGAAAATGCAAATAAGTTAGGCAGGTATAGTTTCTACAAGTTAGAATAAACTTCTACATGAGATCTTTATTAGGGTGAAAAGAAAGCTGAATTTTGGGCCCAAGAGAAATGGTGAGATAATTGGAATTGTACCCATATGTCTTTTCTGCAGTCCACGTGAATCAATGCCCTTTGTATTTAAAGTGAGCTACAAGAGTGAAGTGGAAAGCTCTCCCTTTCTGTGGGATGCTGGCTGCTATCACTCTAACCAGGGCTTGACCTAGCATGTTCAGCTTTTGCCCAATTGCCTCCTGGGACCTATGTGGGAGGAACTGCAAATGGATAGGTCTCCCGTCCAGGACAGTCAGAGTTATTTTGTAGTTTGTCAAGAGTAGGGGGTTAATTTTGTCCCCATTATTGTTCAGGCCTTAGTGATTGGGGCAATGGCGTACCAAGAGAGGAGGTGAGCGAGGTCCACCCCAGGTGCAGGCAATAAGTAGGGGAGGGATACATTGCCTGGAGGGAATTCAAAAACAATAATAAAACTGACTAGAAGTCGGTCTGCTTTTCATGTACATCATGTGCTAGCCATTCCAAACAATGTCAGTGATAAAATACTCCTTCCCACAGGGTTGCCTGCTCCCACTGCTGCCTCCCCAACTGCGGTATTTCATTGAGTTGGGAGGTGGGGGTGGGGCTCTGAGCCCTCACATACTGGAAGAGTTATAGAGGCCCCAAACTCTCCAGTCTGTACCCTTTTCTTGTAACAGTGAGCAGTATTGAATTACCTTGCAGCTAGCACCAACGTCATTCTTCTATCAGCCTCTTGATGGTTTTGACTAGCAGCTCCCACTTCTGTACCTCTGCTCTTTAGACTTTGCAAGGCTTTTCTCACCATCACTATTGCTCCTGCCAATGTGTGGGTGAGTTCTCTCCCTGCCAAGGTCCACAGCTCTTTATTAGCTTCCTAAAGGGTGTTGTGGTTCCTTTAGTTGACTGAGCCTTCTGTTGAGAAATTTGGGACACGTTGCCAAGGGCTGGCTTGAGAGTATTTCAGTGACACTACCTAATGTCTTACTCTGCCAACATGCAGCCCCTGTACCCCAGCCAAAGCTCACAGCCTTTGGATCTTTCCTGCTTCAGGGTAGATTCTCTCCTTATCTAGAGTACTATCCTCAGAGGTTGGTAGAGGAGAGGAAAGACTTAAGGCTTAATCCTGGGTTCCTGGAGACCAACTCCAAATTCTAAAGTTCTCTTCACCTTACCACTCCTTTGGTGCTGTTTTAGTACAGAATTTCAGATTTGTCGTCATCTGTATCTCATGGGAAAGCAGGTGGTGGCTATGCTTCAGTCAGGGAATATCAAAGCTTATGAAACTGTCTATAATCTATGGAAATACAGAGGCTGAGTTATCTCAAGACAGTCTTGCATTGAATTTCTCAGTGCACCTTCATTACAACAGATGGTCTTCTTTTCATTAATCTGGTTTTGGATCACTGATGGATCCCTTTGAGAATCTAATGTCAACTATGCACCCTCACCTCAGAAAAGTACACCCCTCTATATATGTCCAGAATTTCCTATGCCACCTAATTGGGTTCAGTTATAGGAGTCCATGAACTTCAGATTAACAACTCCTGGTCTAGCATGTCCTCCTTATCTTGCTGCCTCTCATTCCCCAGAAATACATCCAGAGAGTATCTTCTTTAGGCATGAATTGGAAAACTTAATATTGTTAAGATATTGGTTTTCCCCCAAACTGAACTATGAATTCAACACTATCCCGCTCAAAATTTGAGCTAGAGTTTAAAGTTATAGACAATCTAATTTTAAAATTAGTTTTGTGGAATTCAAAGGATCTAGAATAGCTAAATAAATTAAATAAATTCAAAAAAGAAGAGCAGTGTTTGCATTTCCATATAAATTTTAGAATAACTAAAACAAATTTGATCTAGAAGAAAAAATTTGGATGATTTATACCCTCTGATTTCAACAGTCATGGCAAAAAATTGGGTATCTATATGGAAAAGTACACCTTAATCTCTAGTTTACACCACACAAAAATAATTTGAAATTTATTAAAGACTTAAACTTAGAAGCTAATATCATAAATTTTTAGAAGTTTTACCAATATTTTCAATATCTTGGCATAGACAAAATAAGGGCACAGAAAACCTTAGCAATAACAAAAGTTGATAAATTAGAATTCATCAAATTTAAAACAATTACTTTTGAAAAGACATAGCTAAAATGCTAAATAGTCAAGCTATAGACAGGAAGAAAGTATTTACACAATATAATGTAATATATATGTATATATATGAAGACTCATGTATAGAATATTTAAAGAGGTCCATAAAATCAATAACAAATATATTAGCAATCCCCCAAAATGACAAAAGACTTGAAAAGACATTTTATAAAAAAAGATATAGATAGGAATGGCCAATAAGCACATGATAAGGTACTCACTATATGGTAAGGGCTTAAGCTAGAATGCATGCTATTATAAGAGTTAGCTTCTGACGGACTATATTGATAATTGAAATGATGATATATTACATTTTAGAAACATTAAAACAGAATGTCACCAGAAAACAAAACTAGAGCAAACATATTAGACTTTTGGAGGGATGCTGAACCTTTCAAGGTTGATGTGCTTGGAGTTAGTTGAGGAAATTGGCAATACTGATGAAAATTATCCTGAGTTTCCCCCACATGATCTACAATACACTGAGGACCTCGGTGCAACCAAAGCCACTATGGAACACCTGTTCCACCTGCTGCCACCTTTAAAATTTTACTAAAATTAATGAAAAGTATATCCCTATTTTCAGAGGACATATCAATATTGTCAGTAAATTCATTCATGATACAAAGTAGAGGCTAGTCTGTGTCATATTTTCAAACCCTAACCTGCCATTGAGCAGAATGTGGATTACCCAGAAGAACCTCGTGGGCCATATTAATGGAAACTCCTCAGTCCTACATTGTTATTGCTATCTGCTCTGACTCCATATCTTTAAGCCATCCCCCCATCCACGTCATGTCCAGACAAGAGCACATAAATTCAAGCACTTCAAATCTGTTATCTATCTCTACCCAATTCTCCTCACTTTATTCCCCACTTAGCCTCTGTTCTGTTCTAGTTCTTCATAGATCCTGGTTCATGATGTTCTCTAATGGCTGAGGTTTGTGGTCATCTTTTTTTTTTCTGTTCCTGGCTTTCATGAATAGGATGTTCTTCCTCAGTTTGGTTTCCTGGGATTCAAACTGTAACACTTGTCTACCTGTACTAGGTCCTGTGATTTACTAGGTCATGTTAATATTATCAGAAATCTTGAGGTGTTCAAGAAAAGTTCCCATCTATTGACTTTTTTTCTATAGGCAAGAATTTGAAAGATTAAATCCTGAGTGACTGAATTAGAATTTGGGAGAATATTGAGAAGGATTTGGGAGAATATTGAGAAGGAATAGAAGGTACTGGGATCTGGTATTGTCCTCATATTGGCAGACAATAGGGATTGTTCACATCTACATTGCACCAATAGTGGGCTGCTAAAGATGTGAGCCATTGACATGAAATGCCTGTAGTTGACTAATAACCACTGCTTGAGAACGTCAGGATGACCCAGGTTGCTGATCACCATGATAGGAAAATATTGTCCTCATAAATGTCATCAAATCCTCATCCCAGTTAGGAAGCTCAGAATGTCAGTCACATATCACTGAGTAACTCTGAATAGCCTTAATTGTGTCATCCAGGCACTCCACCTACAAAGCAGACCTCCAGAGCAAAGGCTGTGTCACATAAAGCTCAAGACTATCCAAATTGTCATATCAGAAATCTCCTGTTTGGAGACTTGGGCAAGTAGAAGTCTTCCAACCTGTTAAGAGGAAAGGAAGAACTCCTGCACCATGAAATATCACAACTTTAGACAATGATGATAACTGTTGTCTCTAAAATGTGGTCACACGTGTGTTATACAGATCTAGAGTCAACATTGCTCTGCTGAGTGAAACCAGACTTCCTGTTGAAGGGCAGCCCCTGAGAAGGATTCCAGCTGCAGTTTTCCTTGTAGAGATCTCTACAGTCTAGCATGAAGGCTATCAGGTGTTGGCTTTACAATTGGACAATCACTTGTCTCAAAACTCCCCAACTTGCTGAGAGGTATTAATGACCTTCTGGTGACCCCACACCTACCCTTCAAACTCAATCCCAGTGCTCCTGGCATAATGACTAGGAATGATGAGAAAGAAAAATTGGATCTACATGAAGGTACTGTCAACAGAGAACAAACTGATTGTCATAAGGAGGCTTGGCCCAAGAAAGAAAATCATCTGGTCCTTCAGGAATGAAAACTAGAATATACTTGCATTTTTCCTCCTTACCAAATGTTGCAAGCAGCAGTTGATCCATATTCTATCTACTGCTTAAAGCAGTGCCAGTTGGGTACAAACAGTTTTTTTTAACAGTATCATCAGCTTGTCATGTTTGTCAATGGGGCCAAAAGTAAACTAAGGTTTCCAAAGACATTTGAAGTTTTGAGTGCTGTCTTGATAAACACCTCATTTGCTATGACCCTAAAGTGTAGGAAATAGTCACTAACTTCGAAAAAGAAAGCTGGAAGAACTAGGATTGTCTTACCCACATGCATAAAAGGTCTGAGTTGCAGAATACTTTAATAAAATTTGAAGAATGTATGAGCTTAGAAGGGAGGAAAAAACAGGTATTGATTAGGTGGGAAATGAGTAAGAACATGGGCTACGGAATCTGAGAACCTGGATTATAATCCTGGCATTACCACTGACCAGCTGTGTGATCTTGGGCTAGTAATTTACACTCTAAGTTTTCTCATCAAAATCCAGAAATATAACTCTCTATACTTTCTACTCAGTTTTGCTGTGGATCTAAAACTTCTCTAAAAAATAAAATCTAGTAGAAGATAAACCCAAGGATAACTGTAGTACCTGCCTCAAAAGATTGTTGTGAAGATCATGGGTGTCAGTTACTAGGTTTTCATCACTCGGGAGGAAACCCATTCATCTATAGTCTGCTTCATGATGCTTGGGCAGGTATCCCACAAAACACATTTCTTTTCTGCCAGCTATTTTCTTGTTAAGCTTTGCCAATGGTGACACTAGAAGAAGACTGTGAGGCTGGAGGAAGAAGAATGGACTTGTTTCTCCGACCTGTGTTCTTCCTATAAATTTCATTTTTCTACATATATCACCCTAACAACACTACTTCATTCCAGCAGTGGCAGTTTCTACCAGAAGTGGTAGCTGAATCCAGTTTTTCATTTTTTTAGCACTTATAGAACCAACTTTATTACATTCCTATCAGAAATCCCAGCTCTAGCCTCCTTGGAGGTCTGGCTCCCCACTTCATTGGGCCAGTCCCACAAGCTCAGTCAGTAGAACCAGCTGAGTAGTGACCTCATCTCAGGGGTCTGATTTTCAGTTTTCCATGGCCCCAACTATAAGCTTTTAAGTTTTAATCATTCCAAACTCATCTCTTTGTTCTCCCAGAGACAGTCACTGCTTCCTGTAGTTGCTATCTCTGTGATACTTTAGAGCAAGGGTCCCCAATCCCCGGGCTGCAGGCCAGTACCAGTCCATGACTTGTTAGGAAACGGGCCACATAGCAGGTGGGGGAGCAAGCGAAGCTTTATCTGTGTTTGCAGCCACTCCCCAGCACTAGCATCACTCCCTCAGTTCTACCTCAGATCATTAGGCATAAGATTCTCATAAGAGCAGCACTGGTCTCTGGTGCCAAAAAAGTTGGGAACTGCTGCTTTAGAGTTTTTCCTTTACTTTTATGCTTAGTTATCAATTCTTTATACTAAATTTTCTCTGTTAATAAAATTAGTGTGTTTCCTGTCTCTGAGAGGACCCTGACTAATATACTATATAGCTAATATTTATTGAGCACCTACTGTGTGTTAGGTCTTATTATAAGCATTTTATATGTTTTAATTAATTTAATCTCACTTCTTCTAACAATGGTAAGACATATAAAGGGAATACCACAATGCCTGGCCCATATAAGGGCTCATTTAGTGTTGGCCTCTCCTTTAGTTTGGGCTCTGCCTAAAACAGACCCGGAAACAAAGACTACTAGGTTGTAGGTGGTTTATTTGGGAGGCAACATAAATGATGAATTGGGAAAAGTGAGGCAGGAAGAAATAAAAACTAATAACGTGCTTCGATGAGCAGGTTACTGCTGTGGACAAGTGGGGCTCAATCATATATATGATTATATATAGGAATATACATATATGCTGCACTATATATATAAAAACTGTGTCTGTGTATCTCCTTGAGCAGAGTAGATGATTGATGATAGATAGATAGATAGATAGATAGATAGATAGATAGATAGATAGAGAAAAACTTACTAAAATAAAAAAACTATTATCAAGAAGGGAGAGGAAAAGGAGAGAAAGAAATGGGTATTCTTGACAAGAATATGTGATTTGTTTTTAATATGATAAAAAAACTTAAACATATTTACATGTTATTCAGGGAAAAGTTGAAAATAACAATAGAGAGAGAAGAACATCATGAAACAGAGGAGGGATTTGGGGTACAATGGAAGAAATTAGCCTTCAGGAGTAATAGGACATACTTTTTCCATGGGATAGAAAGGAATGGTATAGCTGACCATAAATACTATGTGTGATGGGGAAGAGGGAGACAGTGCTGCTGGCTTTGAGAACTAGGAACCTGTTTCTAGGATTTTTCCTTGGGTCCCAGCCTGGAGGCTAGAGCCCTGCTGCTGGTCATCAGCTCTTCCTGATGCCCATGCTCTGCCCATTAGAGTGCTCTCACACTTAGAGTTGAACCTATTCCCTTAGTACTTATTCCCCCAAGAAAATATGAGTAATTTCCTACTCTAGTCTCTCCTAGGTAGTCTTATTCCATTGTAGTCAACTGGTCCTAGCTGGCCATGTCCAAGCATATGACACAGTGAAGTCAATGTATCGTCCATGACCCTGTCAAGTGGATAGTGCTGTTGCCACTACCCTTGCTATCATCCTTTGGTGACTCTATGAAGGCAGGAAGCTGAAACCATGTCTGTCTCAGCATGCTGCCCAGAAAGAGCTTTCCTCCCCAACCCTAGAACTGCCTGGTGCCAGTTACAAGCCAATAAGAAGATTTTCTGGGACAGCATTCTGAAATAAGTACAGTGCCAGCAGGGATGAGACAAGTTTAGGAAACTAGTATGGGTGGGGGGGTGGGAATGGTAAACCTACAGAATTCCTGAGTGCTAGGAATCAAATAGGAAGAGCTGAAGAAGACATAAGAGGAGAAAGATTAAGTAGATGGACCAATATAAAACCAGAAGTGGTGAAAGGAAGTGGAACAAGGGCTTTCAAGTTCTGCTTGAGGCCTGAACCCCAGGCCTGAACAGAGATCTTCAGTTCTCTGTGAGGGCTTCATGTGATCTCACCAAATGGAGCAGATCTATCAGAGCAAAGACAACCTGGGCCCATCCCCAGAACTCGCAAGATTTTAAGCATTGTCCTTGCCCCCTGAAGGCTACAGGCTTCCCAAGCACACTCTTCTCTAAGCTACAGCCTCCAGATGCCAGCTTCTAACATGTGGCCTTAGAATAAGACACCAGGGCCTTTTTAGAACAGGCACAATTTTTTTTTCTGTGAAGACATCATGGGCCTGGGATCCTTGGATCTGCCACTGGACATTCCCCTGGTGTGGATTCTGGCAGGAAGGACGCAGACTGGGCACTAGTCCAGAGCAGACAGCATTGGCTGGAGTCCCAGTTCCCTGCCCTGGCCCACTGCCCTTCTTGGCTATCAGACAAGGCTTGCAGAGCCTGCAGACATTTGTGCCCATCAGAACAGCTAGGGAGCTGCAAGATCTGGAGCCATAAGAGGGTCCCCTTTGTCTCCTTCTGTCCTCACTAATGGCCTAAGTCCCTTCTCAGGATAGCAGCTGGAGCATTGGCCTCTGACCAGAGGAATACAAGGCTTCCCTTGAAGGGGTGGCCCAGCTGTTGAGAGTGAACACGGGTGCATATGAATGGCTCTGACCCACAGCCACACTCCTGGCTGAGGTAAGGGCTATAAGCCAGGCCAAGGTGGCCCTGCCCACATTTTTAGAGTACATGCCAACTTGGCTGCCAACACTGCCACAGCAAAGATGTGAGCCTCTGCAGGCACAGCCTTCTTGCCACTTCCATCGGAACTTTGGTGTGATTCATTGCAGCTTACACATGGCATCCACTTGTTTTTTTTTTTTTTTATGCCTACCCACACAGGCAGTTCTCTGCAAGTCTCTTTGAAACATTCCCCTAATGCTCATTTCATCTGCTTGCTCCTTCTCTTGGGCAGCTCTCTCAGGCACATCACTCCACCTCTCACTCTCCATTCCTATCCTCTCCATTTTCTGTACCTGACCCTACCCCTTTGTTTCTCAGTATACACATGCGTACATACACACACACACACACACACACACACACACACACACAGTCATACAATTTGTCACAAGATCGGTGCAGTTGGGTTACTTTGTACCATAGTTTCTGAGAGCTATTTATATTCCTCAATGCCTTCTGTCATTGAGCATAGCTATGTCCCTATAGTTCTGTGACTCCCCACTCCAAGTATTATGGGAAATTTATGATATAATATTTCCTCTGCCAACTAATCATAGATTCAGCCCTACAGTAAAGGAAATGAACTTCAGACATGTAAGATGCTTCACCTGCCCATGTGACTCCCAATGATTTGGTGTGGTCAGTAGAGCAGCCTGCATTGTTATATTTCATAGAGGAAAAAAGTGACCTAAGAGGGGGTAGAGTGATTTGCCCACACAATTAATGACAGAAATAGATATCAAGTCTTGATTTGGTGCTTCATCTTCTCTACTTTTACACTACATTTTATGCCAAAGACAACACCAGCAAAATTATGGCCCAAAGACTGGTGGGAGCCATAGAGCTGTTTCTTGTTGGCCCGTGATGAGATAAGGAACTTGTGCCAGAATGTAAATCAATACACTGCTTGTTTCACCAAAACAGTCTTGCAATGAAAATAAAATATCAGCTAAACTTAACAGCATGTTTAGTTACATAGTTGATGTATGTTGGCACAAACTCTTTAACTCAATGTCAACCCTGTGCCAGCAGCCTTGGTGCTGATGGCTGTCCAGCATGAGGCTGAGTCTATTGCAGAACTGTGCCTCATCTCCTTTGTAAAGGTAAATGTGTTACAATAGAGACCAGAGTCATAGGTAACATGGTCATGAAATAATCACAGGCCTTTTGGGGTGAAAATGGCCCTATGCCACTCAAACTAGTTCCTGGCTGCCAAAGTTCAACCCCGTAGATCAGGGCTACTCAAACAGCCAGTCTGCAGATGGTTTATTGCCTTTGTTTACCAAAGTTTATTCACCTGTAATGAAGTTTAATCACCAGTTGAGGGCCTATTGACCCTCAAGGCCAATCCTAGCTTTTTTCCTGCTTTGCTCTGTATAGCAGGGGGTCTGACCCCTACAGGATGTTTTATGGAATGACTTTCCCCTAGGTCCGCCAGTGGAAGGTACTGGCTGGAGACAGAGGGGAAAGAGGAAGAGAGAAGCCAGTGAATTTCTTCTGCCTTCTTCTCTGTATCCCAGGGTAAACAATTTGTCCTAGTTTTTTCAGGACTCTTTCAGCACTGAAGATCTCATGTCTCAGGGAACCCTGCAGTTCTGAAAAACTCAGGAAGGTCAGTCACCCTGCCTCTTGCTTCAAGCAGTTTCTCCTCTAGGGACTGGATCACTTCTGTGGCTTCAGCTCCTGCTGGAAGGTCCCTCAATCCCCTGTCCCAGAGATGGCCACTGTGGTTCCAGCTTCCACTGAGTGATCCCTGTCCCTGGGCTCTGTAGCATTTTCCTCTCCCTCTGTCTCTTCAGCTTCCCAATCCTACTAATGTCCAGATGCTTCTTCATCCCTTCTGGTTTCTCAGCCCTTCCTTCACCTGTCACCAATTCCTTCTATTAAATTTCCACTGTTGTTTAGACTTCAAGTGGTTTCTGTTTTACTGCTTAGACCCTGACCAATGTAAAAGGGACAATAGTACTTACTTTATAGTGTTATCATGAGGATTAAATTAGTTAAATAAACCACTTAGAGCAGTGCTTGGCACATGATAATTGCTTGTTAAATGCAAGTTGTTATTATTAATGTAGTGCAAAATAACATTTACATGCACTTGTCATGTGCCAAGCACTATGCTAATCACATCACAGCTATTATCTTATTAAAGCCTTATAACCCCTATACCTAATTTAACATGTTCTTGAGTTAATTGCTTAGTAAACCTGTTTGTATTTCACACCTAGTTTCTTGTGAATCACCCTCCTTCATGAAACCATCTATACTGTTTACTTATTCAGAACTCTCTCAGGCTCATAGGACACGGAGAGGAATGAAACAATAACATGATGGGCACAGTCTAATGGAGGAAGACTAGTGTGTCCACCAGAAGATCTTTGCCAGCACAGGGTGGGCAATGCCACCTCAGTGACTGCAGCAGCGTGACAGAATAGGAGAGAGTGTAAGCTCAGGGCTGGACTGTCTGGGTTTGGATCTAAGCTCTGCCCTTTTCTATATCCATGGACACCTACCATAAGGGAGAAAAGTCATTTTTAACTCTCTCTGCCTGTTTCCTTATGTAATAAGAGTGCTATTTTTACTGTACTTATAGGTGTCATTTTGAGGATTAATGAGTTAATATTTTTTAATACAAAATAGAATAAGTTTATTTCCATCAATGCATGTATACTTAGTGTAACATCTGTGGTTAATTTTTAAGAGCTACTATATAAAAGTAGTTAAAAATGCAAGGTCTAAATCAGTCTGAGACAGAAACAAATAGCGAAACTATGGTCAATTTTTATTTTAGATTTTCAAAGTCCCATAACAATAATTATATAGAGCTGTGTTTAACACAGAAACTATATAGGATTATATGATATATGTCAGCATTAATATTTTTAAAGTACTTAGAACAGTGGCTGGCATGCACTAAATATTATGTATTTGTTAAATTAGAACAAAATCAATAAGGCAAACCAGTTGTAGGGGAGAACCCAGAGAATGGTGTTACTGGAGTGTTAAGGAAGGCTTCACATAGGAGGTGACCTTGGAGTGGAATAATGAAGGAACAGCAGAAGTCTTCCAGGTACAGAAGAAAGCATCCAAGTCACAGGAAAAGCATGTGCACAGGCATGGAGTCATGAAAGGGGCTGGTATGCCTGGAGAGCAATGAGAAGTGTGTAGCTGTAGCTGGTGTTTGGTGGTAGGAGATGAGGCTCTGATTGAGTTTGGTATACATTTTACAAGGCCTTGAATGTCATACTGAGGAATTCAGGTTTTATTTTGAGGGAAGGAATGGGGAGCAAACAGAACACTTTACATTGGAGAGAGTGAAATGGTCAGCTTTGTATTGTGGGTATGTCATTCTCATGTTGGTATAAGTATAAAGTTGAAAAACCCTGATCAGGTGTGATAAAAAATATAGCAGAATCAAGAAATCTCAAATTGGAAACAACCCAAATGTCCATCAACAATAGAATGAATAAATAAATAGTTTTGTGTATTTGCACAGTGGAACACTACACAGCACTGATAACGAATGAATTACTGCTGTATGCAAAGAACATGTATGAATTACTCAAGCCTAATGTCGAGCAAAAGAAAGCCAACACAAAATGGCAAATCCTGTGTTATTCCATTTATATAAAGTTGAAAAACAGGTAACACTAATCCATGCTGTTAGAAGTCAGGACAGTGGTTTCCTGGGGGGAGGAGTAGTGACAGTGAGGGGACCCAAGTAGGATTTCTGGGGTACTGGTAATGTCCTGTGTCTAGAACTTGACCTGTGTGCTCATTTCATATGCATGCTCCCTTTATGATTAAGTTCAAGATACAGAAGACTTGTACTTGGAAACAACAATCACTTTCTTAGTGATGTATAAAATACGTTCAGAAAAAAAAACACTTTTTGTTTTAAAGTAAAAGTGGGGGACATTCAACCTTGCAGAGATCTAACTAATCTTGGACCACAATGGGATATAGGGAGCCATGAATACAGATGTCCGTTACAAAGTTGGTGCCCCCAAAAGAGACAGGCCCTCTTTTAAGCATTGCCAGTTGATCCCAATATTGTGGTTCTAGATGCATTCAGGTACTAATGGCTGGCCTGTGTTATCATTCTGTGTTTCTGCAATCAAAATTTCAAGCACTTTAAACATTGCTATAAGGAGAGAAGGAAGGGATCAGGATTTATGGTGGAAGTCAAGGGAGACTTAATCCATATCTATAATGGTTTAAGTCTTTACAAGGAGAACTTATTCATATGTCTATTGCATATTTAACACTTAACCATAAAAAAAAGGCACAGCTCTGCCTTGCCATTACATGATGATGGAAAGTACTGAATATTATTTAATAAGATTGAAAATCACCAGGCCTGGATTATTGTTAATGCTAATTGATGGCTTTCATTTGTATAGTGTTTTCTTGATTGACCCTCATAACATCTGCGTGAGGTAGATTGATGACATTGGGGTCAGTATGCAGATGAAGAGACTGAGTATCTAGAAATTAAATAATGAATGGCCCCTGGTCAAATGACCAATTGGTGGAAAACCATTGTCATCATCCTAGTCCAAGCCTCCATTATCTCTAGTTTGGAAAACTACAAGCTTATTATTTGTTTCCTAGGATTTCCCATGTTTCCCAATAAGTTCTCCATGCAGAAGCTAGAGTGATATTTTAAGAATGCTATGTCATCCCTTGTCTTAATGAACTCTTCAATGGCTTCTCAGTGAACTTTGGAAAAGGACTCAAGCCATCAGCAGGGCTCACTAGGCCCATCATTGACAGGCCCCACATGCATACTTCTCCAGCTCCATCATTGTGTGAGAAAGCCCCATCTCATAACATATTCTTCCTTGTTCTTTATGCTCCAATCACACTGATTTCCTAGTCCCTGAAACCTGTCATACCCCCTGCCCCCGCCTTATACCACAGAGCCTTGGCATGTGCTATTCCCTTTGACATGGGTGCTTATTCTTTTCTCTCTTTGCCAAGTTATCACCTACTCACTGTTGAGGTCCCAATCAATAGTGCTTCCTCAGGGAAGCCTGCATTGACCTCCCTGAGTGAGTTAACTCTTCCCATGATAGCTTCTTACAGAACCATGGCTGTGATTTGCTTTTGATTTATTCTATGTATTCATTGTCTCTCCAACTAGGATGGAAATTCTGTGGAAGCAGGAATCTTGTCCTGTTTACCACTCTGTCCCTCAGCTCACTGCTTGGTTCATTGTAAACACTAGAAATTCATTTAGTGAATCTATGCAAGAATTAATATATCATGGAGTCAGTATACCTGAGTTCCAGTGGTGGCTCTGTCACCCTTTGTTTAAGCTTCAACAAACCCAACACTTCTCTGAACATCAGTTTCTCCATCTGTACCATGAAAGAGTTGGACCAGCTGATCTCCAAAGTCTCTTCCAGTGCTAAATAATTCTCAAGAGAGTCAACTAGCTCAATTTTCTCCTTGATGCTCTGTGCTCCTGCTATAAAAACGAGGTAGAAATTTCTAAAAGTTTTTAGTGACATGAGTAACTTCCTCCTGTTCCTCCAACAGAGACCTGTTGATAGGTGGACTTACCCAATAAGGAGTTCCATTCTACTTGTTTCCCTTCAGTGTTATTGTAATTTTAAGTTATTTTAGTCTTTTCAAGGAAAAAAAATCATTCCAATGGGACTTAAAATAACATGAAGTAAGTGATTGCCAATTAACTTAACTTGAAAGACAATTTTTGGAAAATTAAGAAATGTAAAAATTAAAACATATTTAATGATGATAGCCTTAGCTTTGCCAAGTCCTCACTAGCTGTGTGACCTTGGACAAGTGACTTCAGGTTACTGAGTTTCCCTTGCTGTAAAATGGAAACAATAGCAGAACCCACCCCAGAGGATGATTGTGAGGAGCCAATGACAAGATGTATTTAATCACTTGGTTAAGTGCCATAAATCTTTCACAAAGTGTGGTTGCTCTAATCATGATTATTATATGATGATACCTAAATTTTTTTTTCAATTCAGGCTATGAAGACAACTGGCAAAAGCATAACAGAACATGGTATGTTCATGAATGGGAAAAAAATCATTTCTTCTTAGGAGCTAAAAGATGTCAACAGATTCTACTATTTAAGTAATGGAAACTTTAAACTAGGGACATATATGGTAGCAGTTAGGAGCAAGGGTCTTAGTCCCTCTGATCCTGAGTTTCCTTGTCAATACAAGAGGCCCTAATCTCCACATCACCAGGTTGTTGTAAATTAAGTTTAAATGTCATTATGCTTGTAAAGCACTTAGCATGATACTTGCCACATAGTAAGCGCTCAACAAAACTGTTGCTGCTGTTACCACCTATATTGCTGCTTTTATTATTTTTTTTGAGCCAGAATTTTTGTAGTCCTTAGTACCAGTGTGCAGGCTGCTGAGGTTAGAGCCCAGGGATATCGTCCAAATCATTTCTCAGGCTTCTAAAGTCTGTGTCAAGTGAACTTCTGGGCCATTTAAAACACAAAGGCGAAGAGAGTTCCCCCTCCCCAACCCACCCCGCCCCAAGTGCTCTGGCTTTTCAAAAGGAAGGCCTACGCCTGGAAGAAGTTGTGATGCCTGGAGCATCCAAGGTGGCGCCGGGGTAAGCCCACGCTGCGTGGTCCCGGCTCCTGCCAGGCGGTATCAGGGATGAAGTGGGGTGGGGGTGCGCCCAATGGAGACCCAGGCCGTTCGGTGTCCACTCAACGGGCCCCTGGAGGTGTTCCCAGGTACCCGAGCCTTGCGGCATTTTCAAGTGCTGGCTTCGAAGCTTGAAAAGGGCCCGCCGCTGGGCCGGGCGTTTTGTATTTGCCAAACAAAGCATGAAGGGAGAGTGAGCAAAGGGGGCGGGTCGGGCGCAGCACAAAGGCCGGGGGCGGGCCCGGGGCTGGGGAAATACAGTTCAGTGGGTCTGAATTGATACGCTCAGCCCCTAAAACCCCGGGCTGGGCGATCACAGGGCATGAAGGCCTAGCAAAGAGCACTCTTCTGCATTGATCCAATCCCAAGCCAACGAGTTAGCGAGCCAGAGGCTGCCTAGGGAAGGGCAGCAAGGACGGGGAGGAGGGGGGACAGCGGGGGTCTGCAGGGGCCTCTGGCCGGCAGATTAAACCCCTTCCTTAGAAATGAAGGAATCTCCCGGCCTGAGCGAGGGCCTTCCAGATGGAGTGAGCCCTCGAACCAAGGGGCCAGGCTAGGAATGTCTCCCTGGTTTCTGTAAGGAGCAGGCATGCCACGGGGTCAGCCACGACAAAGATGTTATCTCGTCTTCTGGAAAAGATGGAAGGGAGTGGCTGCATGTTCTGAGGTCCCTCCCCAGCTCTCCCTGCATCATGTGTGTCAGGGGATTCAAAGATGACTGTGGTCCTCTACCATGCCATGCCATGCTCCTCACAGACCCAGCACCTACCTACACAGCATCTGACACTATTTATTAGGTGAGAGGAAAACAGAAAGTGGATGACGTGGGAGGGACATGCGCATAGATGTGTGGTTCAACCAGATGCGTTACTATTACCTTAGCTCTTGCCTAATGAGTATTTTTGACTGTGTGACATTGTCTCACTTGAATGTAATTATGAGTATTTTATTTTTTTCTTTGTACGTTCTTGTGTTTTCCAGATCATTGAACAGTCACAAATAATCTATATAATTAGAGAAAATATCAACAAACATTCTTCCAAAAAGAGATAAAGCAGACTGAACAGACTGAAGACAGAGGGGATTCAGAATCATTGAGATGATGACAATGTAATTATGATGATACGTTTTATACTACCTGTAACCATCTCTTCTCACATGTATCAGTCACATGCATTGTTTACCACAATCACCCCATACTTAACACAGGACCTGACACATGATATTGAATAAATAGCTGGATCTGCTGCTGGTGGAATCCAAAGCCATCGAACAAATGAAGTAGCTGAGGTTCAGAGGGGCTAAGTGTTGCATAGTGGGGACTGAAATCTGCCAAATGCAAATCTAGGGCTCCTTCCCCTATACCCCATAGAATCCTGAAGGGCTTCTTCAAATACAGGCTCTTTCATTTCAGTCCTCTGTGTTCGTTTCTGGACTATGAGGCCCCAGATTTCCCTTCTGAAGACACAAGGTTTTGTTTTTGTTGTAATGACACACTCGGCATCATTAAGTGTCCGTGAAGAGGAATCCTTTAGTTGCATTAGAAACATGGTTTGTGACCACTAAGAGCCTTGGGAAATGAAGCTCTCCTAACAGAAAGAAGCAGGCAGCTAATAGAAACAGCTTTCTGAGGGCGGGGTTTCTGCATTATCTTAGGGCTGACTTTAGCATTATTGCCAAGGAAAAGCTTAGGCCATGGCTGAACAACACTTTGATTTGTGAGTATAAACAGTTCAAATCTAAGCCAAGGGGTTCTTACCCAGAAAAAGAGTTTCCCATCCATAGCTACTTTCCCTGACTTGTAAATCATAACTGATACAAAATACTTTAAACTTTGCTTTAATTTGAAGTTTACTAAGGGAATCAGTCCAAGTAATTTAGCAAGAATATACTTTTTTGATGCTAAGTCAGTATTATTTAAGCCATTTTATATGAAATCCTTGAAACAGGTTTGCATCATAATTTATTACAATTCCTTTTTTAAAAAATTTTTGTTGATATCAGTTTTCTTGCTTGAAAGTATTTGTTGCCAATATTATGTTTTCACTTGAAACATTCATAATGATAATGAATATCAATCTATAACTTTATTTTAAAATTTAGTTCTTATATGTGGTTTTATGAGATTCTTAAACCTCACATGAAATATTTTCCTTAAAGATGCACTGCACAAATCCACATTGATTCAGCCCATCCGTTTTGATGAAAAATTTATTGGCTTTAGTAGGAGAAAGGGCATGAATATTTCCTTGCAATATTTTACCCTCACTGAAAAACACATGAAGGAAATAAGACCTCAAGATTGCATATTACATGAGATAATTTACATACTAATTAAGTAGCACAGTGTAGGAGAGAGAGAGCGCACTCGCACAGTTGCACGTGCACTCTGGAAGCTAGCCGACATGGGCTCCATGGCTTCATAGCAGTGCTATCATGAGCAAGTTGCTTTATCTTCCCTGTGTCTTGTTTCACTCATCAGCAAAAACAGTGAGGCCTATTATGAGGATAAAATGAGATATGCATGAAAGGAGTCTGGCACAGTAGGTGCCCAAGAAATTCTGTATTCTACTACTCACAGTGACTTCTCACAACAACTGTCTCATTCCTCCTTTATAGAAAGGATCAGTTTCCTCAACTTTAAAATGGGGATAATGACACACTAAAGGTAATATAGTATAGGATATAGACTAAGAAGAGTGTGGGATCTAAACTCAGACTGTCTGGGTTCATATCTCATCCCCACCACTAGTTTTATTACCCTGGGCAATTTAATCAATCTTCTTTCACCACGTTGTACTCCTGTGTAAAGAAGGGGTGGTCAGGGGTTAGTTGTAGTACACAACACCCAGGGTAATTATGACTACTCAGTGAATTAATGCACTCGGCATAGAGCTTCCTAACCTTTTTCTGCCTTGCTTTCTTTGGCAGTCTGCTAAAGCCTTTGGACACCTTCTCAGAATAATACTTTTAAATGCATAAATACAGTACTTGAGATTACAAAGGTGAAGCTAGTTTTAAGGAAATAAAGTTATCAATGTCTTTTAAAAATAAATTTGTAATATATGTGCTCCCTTAATAGTATATTAAATTAATAACAAGATTTAGCAGTATGTCTAATATCTACCACTCTTTCAAAGTGATATTGAATGTTAATATATTGTGAAATAACTGTAATGACTGCAATTCACTATAAAAGTATCTGATATTTCTATTGGAGATAAAGCCACAAATATTGCTATTATGACCTTGATATGTTACCTACATTCATAATTGAAGGAATGCTTGCTTTCAGTTAGAGGTTAATGGAAATTAAGTTGTATTTTTTCCCATCCAAGTTTATAGACACCAAAACTCTGATTAGTACAATAAATGTTATAGATATTATTACACTAGAGGGGTCATGTGGATTGTGTGAAATAATTAATGTGACAGCCATAGCAAACACTGGGCACTTAATATAGGAAAATTATTTCAATTATTTTCATTCATCTATAGCTGTTTTTGCATGAAAGCAGCCATAGACAATATGTAAAAAAAAAATGGGTATGGTTGTATTCTAATAAAACTTTATATACAAAAAACAGGTGGCTAGAAGCTGGGATTTGGCCCATGGGCCATAGTTTGCTAGACTCTGCATTAAAACATTGTTCCTGGAGAAATGTCAAATTTAACTTAAAACATTTCAACTTATCATGCCTTGTCAAGTACTTGGTACAAGGCCCTACTGGGAAGTGCTGTGAATACCCTTAATAAAAACTAGAAATTGTTCTACAAATGATAGCTAATCAAAACAGATTGAATTCCCTTTGCCTGTTAGCTGGTATAATGTCTAGACCTGCTTTGTCTATGAAGAAAGAGAAACATAAAGCCAATAACAAGGATGACATGCCGAGTAATTAGAACCAACAGCACTATAATATGTGGGGAAAGCAAATGGCATGGAAAGTATTAACAACAATATCACTTTATGTCTGGTGCTTTCTCCAAGGAACTGTAACTACCCTGCTGCTGTTGCCTGCTTGGCACAGTGTAGGTGTTCAGTAGATACTTGTTAGTTGAGTGACTCACTCCTATGGTCTTGAGGAGTCTCCAAGGAAGAAGAGAGGCAAGCATATATTCATTCAGAAATCTTACTGTTTTCATTGTGCAGTTTTATGGCTTTAACCTTAGCGTTTCTTAAGAGCTGCAATTATTAGATCACTAAATATTAGTTGATTAAATTTAATTAATGAATAAGTGTTATAACTCCAGTTATATAGAAAGACTCAGTGGAAGATACAAAGATATGAGACATGGTTCCTGCTCTAGAATAATCTGCATTCTATTTGGCCTTTAGCAATTTGCACCATATAACAAACAGAAGAGAGACTTTAGAGACTAATATTTCATTCTGGAGGCCTGGCTATGACATTACCTTTGTGACTTTAGACAAACTTTTTTCTCTCTCGGGGTCAAAGTTTTAAGTTACTTGTAAAATAGGGGAATTGGCCTAAATCAGTAGTTCCTGATTTTATTTCCTTAAGTTAATAAGGATCTGGGTAAATTGCATCAGAAGCTAATTTTCTTTTTTAAAACTGAGAGAAATTATGCATTTTTAGCTATGATTAGGTTAACCTACACAGGTTAACCAAAATATCAAGTATCTTTGCTTTTAACTGGAGTCATATATCCTTTCTGTGTGACAATTGAGTTGAACTTCTGGAAAGAAGCTGTGATCTACAATAAGCCTTTCATTTAGTTTTTCTTTTTTCTAAGTAAACTTAGTTTATTGATAATGGTAGTTTAGTAGACAGTTGACAGGAATAAAGTAGAACAAAGTGAGGTGGTTTGTAATTCATTAGAATGTAAAAGGAGAGGTATTGGGATGGTTGGCCTTCAGATAAGAACATCTCAAGGCAAGAAATTTTATTGAGCAACTACTAAGTGTAAGATGCTATGGTGAGTAGAGTGAAAGAAACAAAATAGCCAATGGCATTTTGCTCTTCCTACAAAAACAAACAAACAAACAAACAAAACACAAAGAAGTTAAATCTTATATATGTGACAGAGAAAGTGGTTATGTTGTTGAAGGAGAGATGATAATTTAGAATTAGAGATGAAAAGTACTCCAGCTGGCTGTGGAAAGAGGGTATCTAAAGGTAATATCGCTTGGTGTCCTTTTTTTCTGGCCCCATGGCCATCTGTTTCCTTTTTTCTCTCTAACTTAATATCTGCCTTCATCGGGGGGAAAAACTGCTCATGAAAAGTCACCACACCTTTGGTGTGTCTGGTCTGTCCCCAAACTGGCTTAGAAACAAACTATAGGCAGCTCCCAGTGTATGACTTTAAATACATTTCCTTCACGAGAAAAAAATTTTCAAGACTTCAGTCCAGGTCTGAACACTGGCAACTGCCTCCAGCCATAGAAATCCTTGCTAGTGGTTTCTGCTTCTTCTGCTTGCTGGGGTGGGAATAGCCCTACCACATCTGCCAAGGCAGCAGGGCAGAGTGGTACTCTTATCAGGATAAGTCACAACTCTGGGAAATATTTCTCACAGAAATTATGTTACCTAAAGTCTTGAGTTTTTAGATATCAGATCCTACCTTTTCTGATTTTTAAAGCAGTTTTTTAACCTATCTCTACACCACACACTGGCACCATGTAAGGAAGTGGGTTAGAGAGTTTGCTTTAGTCAATCCAGCACCATTTAGAGCTGAGCTGTTTGTGCTGCTGCCACTGTCAAGACCATTTAGAACTTTGGTCCTGAGCCATTTCACACTTTGCAGTTGTCTGCAGTCCTCCTCTTTCATGGTTGATCTCACCTTTACCCTTCATACCTCATGTTCAGTATTGCTTCTCCAGTAAAACCCATTGGTTCCTTCTTTACTATTATCTAAATTCCCTTACCATGTGGTGATGGGGCTCAGTGAGGCTTCTATAGTGCTAGGGTTGTTAATGAGAGTATTGTGGATAGAGCTACAAAGATACCCAAATCAAGAGAGTGTACAGAGAGGAGAAGCAAGTTGGAGAAGCAAAGTAAATAAGCCAAAGAAGAGCATGCAAATATGTCATGATGCTGAGTAGGCAGTATGGAGCAGTTATTGAAAGTCAGGAAGTGGAGGAAATGAGAGTAAACATTAGCATGTTGAGCGAGTAGGAGGACAAACTTAGCTAGACATCTGAAATAGGTGTATTATTCATGGCCAATTTGACCCCTCCTCCAAATGGAGCATGATACATGGGGGCCCAGTGTATTTCGAGGGTCAAGGGGCAGACAACCACTGTATCAATCAAGGTGGGCTAACTTACATTTTGGTGACTACCCACCATTTCAGTAGCTTAATGTAACATATGTTTTTATTTTACCCATGTGCTACATATCTTATGTGGGTCAGTGTGACTTTGTACCATATAGTTACTCAGAGACCTAGACTACACCATCTGGAACAGGTTGCCTCTTCGGTTGCCTCCTAGAAAAGTCACTTAACAGCCATTAAATGCTCTGGCCTAGAATTGACTCATATCACTTCTGCTCATGGTCCATTAGCCTGAACTAATCACATGGTTCTGCCCAACTAGAATGGGGCTCGGAAACATGGGGAGTACATCAATATTCACTGAGAACTAATTGAGCTACAGGCAGCATTCAGATGATGTCAGTGGCTTCTCCAGGGCCTTTACATTGACAGGGCCCCTCTACAGATGGCATTTGTCTGAGTTTACTCCAGGTACACACTCAGGTCCAAGAAAATGAAATTTCCAATACAGTGGCCCATCTGCTGGTAACATATAACATGACTTTATGAGACAAGAACTGTGGGTTTAAAAGAGTTGTTTCACAAATGAACTTTGAAATCTTGTCTGTTAGAAAGCTGGGAATGGCCTTAGTGACCTGGAGCATAAGATAATCATGTGGCAAAACTGTGCAGTGAAGAGGGAGCTGTGGCAATTTATAATGACCTCCTCCTCCCATGGTTTCTATCCCAATAAATAGCACCACCATATACCCACGTGCACAAGCCACAAACCTTTCCAGTTTTCTCTGCCACCAATCTCTCCCTCATTCACTAGGCCCCTATCCCACCGGCTTTTCTTCTGTCATCCATACATTCCAAGCTTGTTCTTGTCTCCTGGCCTTTGTATTTGCTATTCTTTCTATCTAGCATATACTTTCAGTCTACTCTCATTTATATTGAGCTATCTCTTACCTTTAAAACATAGATGAGCCACTGGGCACAGCATGGTCCACAAATCATGAGACTAGTTCCGTTGGCTGGTGATGCAGGGCCAACCAATAAAATGTAAGCTCTGTGAGAGCAAGGACCACTCTATATCCCCTGGAATATAGTAGGAGCTCAATAAATATGCACTGAAAGGATGAATGGTCATAGTGAGTCACCAGTGAAGGCAATGTAGATTACTCTTTTTTCACTCCCATAGTCTTGGGGATCATGTGTGACCTGTGTTTAACTTCACTCTTAGATGGGGCAATGTGAGGGCAGAAGTGGTTTCAGTTTCTTTCTATGCTTTTGCCTTTTACTTTGAGTGGAGAAGTAAGACTCAGTAGCAGTTTCAGTGATTTCTTTTTCCAAACAGATTTGTAAAAACCATAATTGTTACACCATATACAAACCTTTTATACTAAACAAATATCAAACTACATTTTTCTTGAACATGTGTCTAGTATTTCTTAGGCCACTGCCATATACGTACATACAGTGAAACTATTTTTGAAAAAGCAATGACTTAAGCAAACTAACCCTATGGTTCATTAAACCATTTTGCCTGTTTTTATTTAAAAATCATAGGGTTGTGCTTCTGTATAAAGTTTGTACATCTAGCAATGTAAAATACTGACACATTTTAAAAAAATGAAATAGAAACTCAGAATCCTTTTGATTCAATGCTCTTAAGGTTTTTTAAAAAAAGAGAAAAAATAATGCAAAAGTCAGAAATTTGGAGTGGTTGGTGTGCCTCTACTCATTTTACTTTTTTGACTGGCTGCCTGTATGCTGATGATGATATAGCTGTGCAACTCATGTATCTGTTGCTGTTGCTGTCAAAAAGGCAGAGAAGAGCTGGAATCACCACTGAGGAAGGTATTGCTCAGGTCTGCTCTCAGCAGAGCCAAGCTGAGAAAACACAGCCACCTGTGACTGAATAAAACTTCCTACTCCAATAAGATTAATAACAGCAGCATACTGAGCAGATAAAGCCTGTTCTTGACTGGTTGAACCTTGTTCAGAACCCTGCTTTCCTGGCTGTTGTGGACTAGAAGTTGTGGGAAGCTGAGGTTGTTGGTGTGCAAACTGAGAGCTGCTGTTGCTGATGCTACAGTGTTGAAAATCAGTGAACCACCTGGAAGTTGTAGTAGATTTAATGGCCCAAGACTTGAAGTATTTTTTAAACCAAATGGAACACCTGCTTAAGAAGCTGCCTGCACTACACAAGGCAATGCATTTGGTAGCAGACCTCCTGAGGAGAGAAGGTTGCTCTGGTTTATTCCTGCAGGAATTATGGCATCAGTGTTACAGACTATCCTAGGGTTTGAACAACTCATCAAAGCTTGAGCTCCACAAACAGAGCCCACTACATTGATGAAATTAAATCCAGCAGAGTTTGCCATGACCTCAGTGGCTGTGGTTCTTTACGATGAACTGGCAGGTAACAGGGCAGCTGGAGAAAGCATGCTAACTTGATTGAGACCCACAGATGATCCATGGGTGGCTTAGAATCAGGAGGAAGAGTTGGGGATATAAGAAAGCTGTTGGCCTGCTGTATGGCATAACTATTTTATGGAACTCTTTCCTGACCTTGAGGGAAGTTTGATGGGTGGAGGTCAATGTTTGACCCCCTTTGCCAGTATTGAAGACTGAACTGGTGTGGTCTCAGGCTGTTCCATTTATTTCATTGAGAAAGCTGACTCAAGCTGTGTGACATCTTGACTGGACACTTGGTTTCTTCTGACTAATTCCTGGTACTGATTGAATACTCTCTCAGCATCAATCTTTGATTCAGTAATGAACCAATTTGAATGATCATCTGTGAAGGACTGGTTTGGAGATATCTGGCTGTTACTTTCTTTATCTTTACATGGCTGAGTTTTACCATCGTAAAGTGAATCACCAAGTGACTACAAAATGGTCAGCTTTGTTTTCTGATACTGATTACCAGTTTCACATTCAAACACATAATCTATCTTTTATGTCATGGGCTGGCCAGGATTTTGGTTGTGAGTCATAAGATTTGACATACTTTTTTATTTTAGCATATTTCTCTACATCCACTTCAGAAGGTATGGCCAGATTACAAGGACTCCATTTCCACAAATCTACACAATTTCCTGCTTTAGAAATTTTTTATAATGCTGACCTACCTTTCTTTCCTTTCTTTTTTGTAAGATATCAAGTAATTTTAGCTGAGAAAGAGGTGAACAATGAGACGGATCCTACTATCGATTCATAGAGGACCCAGAATACTTCTGAAACACTGTTTTATTGGGTACATATTTATCTATTGCTTGTTATAGAGTAGTCTGTTTGCAGTGCACATTATGTCTATAGAAGGATCAAGACATAATGGTTCAGCTGTAGCTAGGATCAGTTGGCTTTCAAGCAAAAGTTTGTCATCCTATGTCCATTTATTGTTATCACTTATTATTGAACGTACATCACAGATTAAAATCTGTGTTGTTGGACATAAAACCATATGCTTACTTAGGTAACCTGGAAATTTCATATTACTGGACTGCTTGTGGTTACATATTTCTTCTATAACACATCCACAATGGAAAATATTAACCTGAGATTTTTCTAGCAGATTTAAAAAATAAGAAGTAATGTTTCTGCATCCAAGTATTTGAGCAATTCTCCTTTTTCAGAATCTGATTCATTTTTTTAAACACTGAGCATTGAAGAATATCCCTCATTTCTTGGATAAATATTTACCACTAAACATGACAATGTCTCTTGCATAACAAACTTCTCTAACAAGTTCATATTTCTTCTTAAATCATAAGATTTATTCATAGTTTAACAATCATTTTTCTCCTAATGTGAAGATTTTGAGGATTAGATACTACTGGAATTCCACTAATTTTTTGCTTTAACCTCAAGCTCTTTTTCACATTCTTCAATATATGTGATAAAGGGATTTTTTTAAAGATTTTTAAAATATATATTTTTTAATTTTGCAATTAGTTACATGCAATATTATCTTAGTCTCAGGTGTGCAGCAAGTGATTGGACATTTATATAACTTATAAAGTGATCAGTCTGATATATCTAGTACCCATCTGACACCATATATAGTTATTACAGTACATACTTTTAATTTTAATTTTTAATTAAATTTATTGGAATGACATTGGTTAATAAAATTATATAGGTTTTGAGTGTACAATTCAATAATACATCATCTGTATATTGCATTGTGTGTTCACTCAGCACTAATGAAAAGATGAAATGCTGCCATTTGTGACATCATGGATGGTTCTTGAGATAATCATGCTAAATGAAATAAGTCAGACATAAAGTTTTTGAAATGCAGATTTGCTTCCACTAGATAGGTATTTTCATTTAGGAAGTCTCTGTCATGTACTTTCAGTGACATACTTTATATGATCCAAAGCTGGTTCCAAAGCTCATTGCATAGTGGTATAAAATAGGGGTCCAAAAAGAAAACTTAAGTGTGTTCCTAAAATAAGATGAAAGCCATATCTTTAATATCAATTTTATAGCACTGTGCAGACCACCACCATGCTGGGCCTCATGAAGGCGCCACAGGCTCAGCCAGAGTGTGACGCATGGGGCTCTGCCAGCTGTGCACCTGCCTCCAGTGATTTCTTTTGACTGTGTCTGGTAAGCAGGTAATTGACTTGAAGCATCAGTGCTCCAGAAATGACAGACTGAAAATTTATCCTATTACTTCTTCTGGGAAATTTCCTTTTGATATAACAATTTTGGGGTCATGCACATTGTTTCAAGCACACAACCTTGCACAGTAGGTTAAGTTCAAAATCTGCCTTTTCTCCCTCCCTTATTCTCCCACCCCCACCCACCAGACTATTAACTACATGAAGGCAGGGATTGTGTCTATTCTGTTCATTGAACTATTCTCAGCATTCATCAGTGGGTCTGGCACCTCATGGTGGTTCAACCAATATTAGTTGAATTAATGAATGAGGCCAAAGATGGTCTACCCCTGATTTCTGGTTTCTAAGCCATGTAATACCCAGAAGAGAAATCTTCTTTATTTGAACTGTAGGTCACTGGTCACTGACTATATTGTTTAGATAAGGTGGATCAAGCTGTACCAAAAGGATTTCACCTGGACAAACAAGTGGATCTCACTTTGGTAATCAAATACTAGCCAATAAAGTGTCACTGGGATCTTAGAAAACAAAAATCCTATATAACTTTCAACATATTAAAAATGATATACCCCTTAAATAACCACTGAGTGAAATAATTACTCAAAAATAAAATTAGAATACACCTCCAGACAAATTAAAATGAAAACACACATACCCAAACTTATGGAATCCAGAAAAAGCAATACTAAGAGGGAAATTCATAGCAATAAATACCTATATTTTAAAAAGAACGTTCCCAAATAAACAACCTAATTTTACACTTCAAGAAAGCAAAAAAGAAGAAAGCTATCAGAAGGAGGGAAGAAAGATTGGAAAAAAATTAAATGAAATAGAAAAACAGTTTTAAAAATAAGTGAAACTAAGAGTTGGCTTTTTGAAAAGATAAGCAAAATTGACAAGCCCTTAGACTGGCTTAAAAACAGAAAGAAGGACACATAAATAAGATTGGAAATGAAAGAAAAGCCATTACATCTGGTGTCATGGAAACAAAAAGAAGCATAAGACACTACTATTGACAATTATATACCAACAAATGGAACAACCTAAGAGATATGAGTAAAATTCCTAAAACATACATATGATCTACCAAGATTAAATCATGAACAAATAGGAAGTCTGAATAGATGTATAACTAGTATGGAGTTGAATCAATAATCAAAAACCTTCCAACAAACAAAAGCCCAGATAGCTTCACAAGTGAGTTCTACCAAACATTTAAAGAAGAATTAATGCCAATCCTTCTCAAACTCTTCCAAAAAATTAAATGAGGGAACACCTTTATACTCATTTTATGAGGCCAACATTACCCTCGTATCAAAGCCAGACAAAGACAGCACTTGAAAGAAAACTACAGACCAATATCCTTCATAAATATAGATGCAAAAATTCTCAACAAAATTCTAGTATACCAAATACAACACATATTAAGAGGATTGTATACACCATGACCAAGTGAGATTTATTTCTGAGACGTAAAGATGGTTTGAGACATGAAAATCACATGATCACCTCAACAGATGCAGAAAAAAACATTTGATGAAACTCAATACCCTTTCATGGTAAAAAAAAAAAACATTTTAAAAACTGGATATGGAAGGAAGGTACCTCAACATAATAAATACCATATAAGACAAGCCCACAGCTAACATCTACTCAATGGTGAAAAATCAAAAGCTTTACTTCTAAAATTAGGAACTTATAAAATCAAGGATACCCACTCTTGCCTCTCCTATTCAACATAATACTGGAAGTCCTAGCCAGAGCAATTAGGCAAGAAAAATAAATAAAGGTATACAAATCAGAGAAGACAAAGTTAAATTGTCTGTCTTTACAGATAATGTGGTCTTATATATAGAAAACCCTAAAAGTTTCATGAAATATGTTAGAATGAATAAACAAGTTTAATAAAGTTGCCAAATACAAAGTCAACATAAAAAATCAGTTGCATTTCTATACAATAAAAACAAACTATGAAAAAAATAGGAAAACAATCCCAATTACAATAGCACCAAAAATAAGTAAATAAAATAAACTTAAATAAGGAAGTGAAAAATTTGTATACTGAAAATTACAATACATTGATGAAAGAAATTAAGACACAAATGGAAAGACATCTTGTGTTCATGGATTATAAGAGTTAATATTGTTAAAATGTCCATATTACCAAAGTGATCTACAGTTTCAATGAAATCTCCACCAAAATTTCAAAGGTTTTTTTTAAATAAAAATAGGAAAAATAATTTTAAAATTCATTCATATGAAACCAGAAAAGACCATGAATACCCATATCAATCTTGAGAATAAAAAATGAAGCTGGAGATATCACACTTGCTATTTCAAAATATATTACAAAACCTCAGTAATCAAAACAGTATGGATTTGGCATAAAAACAGATAGACAAATGAAAGATAAAAGAAAGCCAAAAAATATTTCCATGTGTATATGGTCAACTGATCTTTGGCAAAGGTGCTAACAATAAACAATGAAAAAAGGATAATGGATTAAAGACTTAAATGTAAGACCCAAAACTATAAAATTTCTTGAAGAAAACATATGAGAAAATCTTTATAACATTAGTTTTTCCAACGATTTCATAGATATGACAACAAAGCACAGACGACAAAATAAAAAATAAACAAGTGGGATTCCATTAAACTAAAAAGCTTTTGCACAGCCAAAGAAACAATCATCAGTGAAAAGCCAACCTATGAAATGAAAAAAAATATTTCCAAACCATATATCTGATACAGGATTAATCTCTAAAATATATAAGAAATCTCTATAAATTAATAGTAAAAAAAGAACACACAGTTTAAATATATACACACATATGTGTGTGTGTGTGTGTCTTATTGTTAAAGTGCACAGCTGAAACATTGGATTTTGTTAACCAATGTCACCATAAAATAAATAATTAATTAAAAATTAAAAAGAACAAACTAATAACCCAATTAAAAATGAGCTAAAGACTTGAATAAACATTTCTGTAAAGAGCATACAAATGGCCAACAGGTATATGAAAAATTCTGAACATCACTAATCATCAGAAGAATAAAAATCAAAACCACAATAATACATCACATCACACCTGTCAGAGTGGCTCTTATCAAAACAAAGAAAGAAACAAACAAAAACAGTGTACCTTTTGCTAAGTTGTACCAAGCCCAGTAACAGTGGTATAGCCTCAGTTCACCTTGTGGCCTCTCCCATATGCCTCCAGATCCAGCAAAGGCATATCATTCTGTAGCTCCTACCAGGTATCCCAGGGTTGTCACAGGTATCAGCTGAACTTGGCCTGCACAGATGTCCTCCCAAGGGGCTCCAGAACCAAAATACCCAGAGGCTGGTGTCAGACAATAACAGAGCACCACCTGACTAGCCCCACAAGTGGGACACCCAAAAGGTGGTCTTAACAGGCACACAAGCCCACTTGGGTGAATCCCACACTATGGTGTCAGCATGGGCATGGCCAACCTTCACAAACAGTCAGCCTGAGAGTCAGTCTCACCCACTGATGTGCCAACAGCAATCAAGGCTTAACAACAATAGGAGACCACATACAAATGACAAAAGGGTCACTCTTGGAGCTTCTGGTGCAGGTGATCAAGGAGACTGTGCCATTGAACACCTACTATATAAGGCCACCTGGCCAAGGCTTGGAGACATAACAAATCTACCTAATACACAGAAACAAACACAGACATGGAATTAATATGAGAAAACAAAGAAAAACACATCACAAATGAAACAAAAAGAGAAAATTGCGAAAGAACTAAATGAAATGAAGCAAGCTACCTACCAGATACAAAGTTCAAAACACTAGTAATAAGGATGCTTAATGAAGAATAGATGAAGAATAGGGGAAGAATAGATGATCTTAGTGATGGCTTCAACAGAAAGATAGTAAGCTTTTAGAAAAAGACACAGAAACTATAAAAAAGAACCGGAAATGAAGGAATCAATAACTGAAGGGAAGAATACACTAGAAAGAATAAATATCAGATTAGATGAAGCAGAAGATCAAATCAGTAATTTTAAATACAAAATAACAGAAAATGCCCAGTACCACCACCACCAACAACAAAGAATTAAAAAAAAATGAGTACTGTTAAAGTGTACAGCTGAAACTTATTGGATTTCATTAACCAATGCCACCATAAAACAATAAAATAAATAAATAAACATAAAAAATAATAAATAAAATAAATAAAAATAATAAAAACTAAATAGTAAATAAAGAAAGAAAAATGAGTAAAGTTTAAGAAATATCTGAGACAATAGCAAGTGTGCTGACATTCACATTATAGTGGTAGCAGAAGGAGAAGAGACCAAGAGATTGAGAACCTTTTTGAAGAAATGATGACAAAAATCTTCCCTAACCTGGTGAAGGAAATAGACATATAAGTTCAGGAAGGGCAAAGAGTCTCAAACTAGATGAATCCAAAGAGGCACCACACAAGAACACACCATAATTAAAATGTCAAAGTTTAAAGATAAAGAGAGAATTTTAATAGCAGCAAGAGAAAGGCAGCTAGTTACTTACATGAGTACTCCCATAAGGCTGTCAGCTGACTTCTCAACGAAAGCTTTGCAGGCCAGAAGGGATTGGCACAAAATAGTCAAAATGATGAAAAACAAAGGCCTACAACAAAGATTACTCTTCCCAGCAAAGCTGTCAATTAAAATTGAAAAACATATAAAGAGCTTCCCAGAGAGAAAAAGACAAAAGAATTCATCACCAATAAACAAATATTACAGGAATTGCTAAAAGAGCTTCTTCAAGAAGAAGGAAAAACATAAATATGAATAATAAAATGGCAATAACTATGTACCTATTAATAATCACTTTAAATGTAAATGGATTAAATGCTACAAGCAAAAGATATAGGGTACCCAAATGGATAAGAAAACAAGAACCATACATATGCTGTCTACAAGAGACCCACTTCAGATCAAAAGACACATGCAGACTGCAAGTAAAGGGATATTTTATGCAAATAGAAATGAAAAAAAGCTGGGGTAGCAATATTTATATCATACAAAATAGACTTTAAAACAAAGACTATATATAAGAAATATATTGCATAATGATAAAAGGATCACTTAAACAAGAGGACACACCCTGGTACACCCAACATAGGAGCACCTACATAAATAAAGCAAATATTGACTGAAATAAAGGAGAGATCTACAGTAATGCATTCATAGTAGGAGACTTTAATACCCCATTGACACTAATAGACAGATTTTCCAGACAGAAAATCAACACAGAAATAGCACCCTTAAATGACACACCAGACCAGATAGATTTAATTGTTATTTTTATAGCATTTCACCCCAAAGCAATAGAATATACATTTTTCTCTAGTGCACAGAAAACATTTTTTAGGGTACACCACTTGTTAGGCCGTAAAAAGTCTCAATAAATTTAAGAAGATTACAAGAGAAAAACAAAAAAAATGCATGGACACATGGAAGCTAAATAACATGCTTCTAGACGATGAGTGGGTTAACAATGAAATCAAGGAAGAAATTAAAATATACCTAGAGACAAATGAAAATAAAAACACAACAACTCAAAATCTATGGGACACAGCAAAAGCAGTCCTAAGAGGGAAATTCATAGCAATACAGGCTTAGCTCAAGAAACAAGAAAATTCTGAAATGAACAATCTAATCTTACACTTAAAAGAACTAGAAAAAGAACAGAACCCAAAGTGAGTAGAAGAAAGGAAATAACAAGGATCAGAGGAGAAATAAAATAGAGTCTAAAAAAACAACACAGATCAATGAACCCAAAAGCTGATTCTTAGAAAGGATCAACAGAATTGCTAAACCTTTAACCAGTCTCATCAAGGAAAAAAGAGAGGACCCAAATAAATAAAATTAGAAATGAAAGAGCAGAAAGGACAATTGACTCCACAGAAATACAAAATATTATAAGAAAATACTATGAGCAATTGTATGCCAACAAATTGGACATTCTGGAAGAAATGGATAGATTCCTAGAAACAATCTCCCAAAACTAAATCAAGGAGAAACAGGAAATTCGAACTGACCAATTACTACTAACAAAAATCTAATTAGCATGAAAAAACTCTCAGCAAACAAAAGTCCTGGACTGGATGGCTTCACAGGTGAATTTTACCAAACAATCAAAAAAAGAATTAACACCTAGTCTTCTCAAACTAGTCTAAGAAACTCCAGAGGAGGGAAAACTCCCTAGTCTTTTCACAATGCCACCATTACCTTGATTCCAAAACTAGACAAAGACAGTACAAAAAAGGAAATTATAGGTCGATATCCATGATGAACAAAGATGCAAAAATTCTCAACAAAATATGAGGAAACTATATTCTACAATACATTAAAAAGATCATGCACCATGATAAAGTGGGATTAATTCTTGGGATACAATTTGGGTTCAATATTCACAAATCTATTATTGTGATATACCATTTAACAAAATAAAGTATAAGAATCATATGATCATATCAATACATGCAAAAAAAGCATTTGACAATATCCAACATCCATTTATGATAAAAACTCTCAGCAAAGTGGGAATAGAGGAAACATACCTCATCATAATAAAGGTCATATATGACAAACTTACAGCTAACATCATACTCATTGTGGAAAAGCTAAACGTCTTTTCATTAAGATCAGGAAGACAAGGATGTTCACTTTCACCACTTTTATTTGACCTAGTATTGGAAGTCCTAGCCACAGCAGCCAAATGAAATAAAGAAATAAAAGGCATCCAAATTGGACAGGAAGAAATAAAACTGATTATTTGCCAATGACTATATACAGAGAAAGATTCCACACACAAAAACAATTTAGAATGGATAAATTAATTCAGTAAAGTAGCAGGATAAAATTAATATTTAGAAATCAGTTGCAATTTTATGCACCAATGATGAACTATCAGAAAGAGAATTTTTTTTAAATTCCACTTACAATTACTTCAAAACCAACAAAATACCTAGGAATAAATTTAACCAAGAAGGTAAAAGACCTGGCTTGGGAAAATTATGTCATCGAAGAAAGAAATTAAAGAAGATTCAAATAAATGAAAGCATATACTGTGGTCATTAATAAGGAGAGTTAGCACCATCTGTACTGCCCAAAACAATCTATAGATTTAATGCAATTTCTATCAAATTCCAATGTCATTTTTCACAGAACTAGAACAAGTTGTCCAAAACCTTAAATAGAATCATAAAAGACCTCCAAAAGCCAAAGCAATCTTGAGAAAGAAAACCAAAGTTGGAGACATCACATTGCCTGATATCAAACTATAGTACAAGGCTATAGTAATCAAAACAACATGGTACTGGCAGAAAAACAGGCACATAGATCAATGGAACAGAATAGAGAGCCTGGAAATAAACCCACGCCTACATGGTCAATTAATTTATGACAAGAATGCAGGAATATTCAATGAGGTAAAGATGGTCTCTTCAATAAATGGCATTGGGGAAACTGGACAGACACATGCAAAAAAATGAAACTGGACCACCTTCTTACACCATATACAAGAATAAACTCAAAATGAATTAAAGACTTAGATGTAAGACCTAAAACCATAAAACTCCTAGGAAAAAACATAAACTTGCTGACATTGCCCTTAGTAATATTCTTCCTGATATGTCTCCTTAGACAAGGGAAACAAATGAAAAAATAAAAAAGTGGGACTACATTAAACTAAAAAGGTTTTGCACAATAAAGGAAACCATCAACAAAGCAAAAAGACAACTTACTGAATAGAAGATATTTGCCTATGATACATCTGATGAGGTTAATATTCAAAATTTATAAAGAACTCATACAACTAAACACCAAAAAAGTCCGATTAAGAAATGAGCAGAAGACCTTAACAGGCATGGCTCCAAAGAGAACTTTCAGATGACCAATAAACATATGAAAAGATGCTCAATATCACTAATCATCAGAGAAATACAAATTAAAACCACAGTGAGATATCACCACACACCTGTCAGAATGCCTATCATCAATAAATCAAAAAACATGTGGAGAAAAGAGAATCCTTGTGCACTCTTGGTGGGATTGCAAATTGGTACAGCCACTATAAAAAACAATTTGGAGATTTCTAAAAATATTAAAAATAGACTATGGCTCAAAATTGCATTTCTGAGTATGTATCCAAGAATTCCAAAACACTACTTCAAAAGGACATATGCACTCCTGTGTTCACAGCAGCTCTAATTACAATAGCCAAGATATGGAAGCAACCTAAGTGCCCACTAATAGATGATTGAATAAAGAAGATGTAGTACTTATATACAATGGAATATTACTCTGACATAAAAAGTAAAATCTTACCATTTGCAATGACACAGATAAACCTGTAGGGTATTATGCTAAGTGAAATAAATCAGACAGAGAAAGATAAATACCATACAATTTCACTTTTATGTGGAATCTAAAGAATAAATGAACAAACAAAATGAAAATAGACTCATAGATACAGAGAACAAACTGGTGATTGTCAGCTGGGAGGGTAATTGGGGGCTGAGTGAAATAGGTGAAGGGATTAAGAAGTAAAAATTGGTATTTAAAAAATGGTCATGGAGATTGAAACAGCATAGGAAATATAGCCAATAATATTATAATAACTATATATAGTGCCAGGTGGGTATTAGACTAATCAGGGAGATCACTTCATAAATTATATAAATGTCTAGTCACTATGCTATATGCCTGAATCTCATATAAAATAATATTGAATTTTAACTCTAATTGAAAATAGCAATTTTAAAAAACAACAATAGAAAAGTATTGGCAAGAGTATGGAGAAAATGGAAGTCTGATACACTGTTGGTGAGAATGCAAAATGGTGTAGCCACCACAGTATGGGTGTTTCTTTAAAAAATTTAAATTATGTCCTCAATAAATAAATAAATAAATAAAATTTTAAAGATAAAAATAATTGAAAAATAAAAAATAAAATAGACAATGAAAAAATTAAGATATTAAAAATAGAACTATCATATTGTCAAGCAATTACACTTTTGAGTGTTTATTCAAAAAAAATGAAATCAATAGCTTGAAGAGATATTAACACTCTTATGTTTATTGCAGCTTTATTCACAATAACCAAAATGTGGAAACAACCTAAATATCTATTGACAGATAAATGGATAAAGAAACTGGGGTATATATATAGAATAGAATACTATTCTGCTTTAAAAAAACCATTTCTGCAATATTTGACAATATGGATGAACTCTGAGGACATTATATTAAGTGAAATGAGTCAGTCACAGAAAGACAAGTATGATTGCACTTATATGAGGTCTTTCAAAAGTGAAATTCATAGAATCAAAGTGTGAAATTAGTTTTCCAGGTACTCAGGGGAGGAGGAAATGGGAGTTGCTAATCAATGGGCATAAAGTTTCAGTCAAGCAAGGTGAATAAATTCTAGAGATCTACTGTACAACATTAGAACCATAGTCAACAATAATATATCATACACTTAAAAATTTGTTACAGGTAGAGCTCATGTTAAGTGTTTTCCCCACAATAAAATAAAATAAAAAGAAATATTAAAAGAAATATTAAAAGTTATATATTTCCTCCTGTGATAATGCTAGTAATAGTAAGTAATACTAATATTAGCTCTCATTTATTGAGTGCTTATTATATACCAAGGACATTACTAAAAGCTTTGCATGCATTGCTTCATTTAATCTTAACAACAACATGAGCTTCTTAATCTCCATGGCCTCAGTTTCTCCTGTAGGATAGTAGGAAACAACCTGGTAGTAGGAGCAGGGAGCTCAGTAGGCAGCAGCCAAGAAATGTAGCAGTAGGAAGGCACCCTGGTCCCCAGGAGCTGCTGACTGAGTCTGTTGTCTGGCTTTCAGTGCTGAATTTGAAGCATTAAAAATATATCCCCAATCTATTCAATGCTGCCAAAAGGAAATTTATTGATTTTCTACTTACCATATTGGAGTTGCTTTAAGTATCATTCCTGTGAAAATTTATATTCCAAAGGGAAAGTATTAATAGAATAAATTTAGGAACTACCAGTTGAGCTGTTTTTACCTCCCTGGGAGTAGATAATTATACTTTGACAGATGGACGATTTCTTGAGGCCCACTAGCCTAGCTGGCAGATGCTAGGTAGATGGTCGCCCTTTCTTCTCCCTCCCTCCTCAGGCTCTTTCCAGAGAGGAAGTGTGCTAGAGATGTCATGGAAACTTCCCTCTTGAACCTGCCTGTGTTTGCCCACCTGAGCCTCGGAGGTATTTACCTTATTGAAAGCTGTTATGGTGCTATACATGAATGAAGCCCTCTTGTCTTCTACTTTGAGCATCTGATGAATTAGTTATTGAGGCACCATCCTTCAGTACTTCTAATTTGAATATTGTTCACTTTGATTTGCCATTTTCCCCCCAAAGCTTTCTCTTAATCCTTATAGGAACCAAGACAATGTATACAATTTGGCAGCTAAGAATTTGGGATTTAATAAGTCACCTGCACAACCCAGCATGTATACAAATAGCCTTTGGAATTAGGTTCCTTAGCTTCATTTGGAACTTGGTGCAGCTGACCTGAATAATGAAATAAGGGGCCCAAAGTTATGAATCCCCTCTGAGCATTGCTTCATTAGAATCCCCTTGCAAAAAAGGAAATAAGACTCATCTCATCAGCTCGATTTTATGGCATCTGATTAGACCACTATTTTCTCAGCAGGTCCCTTTTCTTTAAACTGTTGACTATGGATGGACTGCTGAATAGAATGAACTTTGGACCACTAAATTGCAGCATTATGGTTATTTAGTGTAATTTATGAAAAACGGGATAAGCCATGATCACTCACTTCTTGTTGCTAATGATATCTCCATTTATCTGAACAGGTATGGGTTTGGAATATCCCTCCCACCCCCAATACTCATCCTGAAACAATTCTCAATTAGAGACCCCAAAAATGTTATTTGGAAGTACAAACTCTACAAATGATAAATTAAAAATTAACAGAACCTGCACACGTTCTTATGAACATCTACCATTAGCAGCCTTTCAGGAAAGCTATGCATTTTAACTGTATTTACCTAATAAGTCCCTTCATTCAGTGTTTAACTCATGAGTCAATGAATTTGGTAAAAGGCTAAATGGGCCTTCAGTGTAATATACTCCATTAGTGCATCATTGTTTCTCTGTTTTGAGATATGAGGGAAGGTGTTGAAATTATGTAGTATTTACTTCAAACACTATGATGATTAAATTTGTACAACATGCTACTCTCTTCTGATTAGTGGGAAATCAACACTCACAACTGCATTGCAAATGTAAAAGCCATCCTAAAACAATTGCTACCTGAATTGATAATCTTCCAGAATATTGACTAGATGTGGTTTGCTCAAGCATTCAGTAACTAAGAGACCAGTGTGGTGGAGTAGTAAGCAAGGACATGTACTTTGGAGTGAGCCAGAGCTGGATTTGCATACGTGTTCTGTCGATGATGGCTTGTGACTTTGGGTAAGCTTTTACTCTTCTTGAGCCTTAATCGCCTTATTTGGAAAATGGGGATGTGAATGCCAACTTCATTGTGTTATTTCAAAGGTTAAAGGAAAGAGTACGTGTAAAGTGCCTAGCTCAGGGCCTGATTAACAGTAGACACCCAACTAATGTTAGTGTACTTCTCTTCTAGGGGAGCAAAGCACAGTCCCACTTTACAGTATCTGTGGTCATCATAGGAAATCTCAAAAATATTCTCAAATAAAAATAGTTTGATTCAACCTCCAGTTTAGAAATTAATATTAGAGTTAGAATATCTAGGGGATGGATGCCATAGAGGGGATGCCTGACAAATTCAGACATCCCAGGGTCTAAACTAAAAAGGAGTTTCTTCTCTGGCATACTTTTTCTTAGTAATGGTCTACACTGGGACATCAGTCCACCATTTTTAGTTCAAAGTGAAAATGACATAGGCCTGTTGAAATAAATAGCATCACCCTTCACCACAGGCTCATTTTTAAAGAATGTCAAAGTTTGCTTACCTTTGTTTGGGCTGACCCACATAACCCCAGGACTGCTGAATATTCAATATAGCTTTGTGTTTTCACACTATAAGCACTAAAAGTGCTCAATATTTTTTCTTGTTTTTTACAGGGATACCTGTAATTCTGTGGGTGCTCATGTACTGAAAACTGTGTCTTTAATAGAGAAGGAGAAGGGATGTACATGAAAGAGTGAGCATGGGAGAAGAAGCATTTTACACTTTATCAATACCTGAACACTGGCACTCTATCAAGATTCTGTGGTTTAATCTCTACTTAACCACAGACATGTTCCTTTAAAATCGTATGTTTGAAGTTAAGTTGGTTACAATTATACCCATCCTGCAATGACTAGTCCAATTCTCAGCATAGCCCTCTGAAACAGTTTTACTTTCTCCATCTAGATTCTATCTTTGCCCCTAACTCTTCAGTAGCCAAGAAATAAAATCCATTCCAAAAGTTTTCTGTGGCAACAATTGGACTATATTGAAAGTTGAGTACCACAATTTTCATCTAGCTTAGCTGGTAATCATCGGTGGGATCCTCCATTTCTCTGAGTTTATGCTTATATTGGGGGGACTTCTGGTACAGTGACCTTGTCAGTTTCTCCATACTCCATCTGGTAGGTGCAATGAGATCAAAGAACTAGGCATACTCAGTGCAGTCTTTCTCTTCACTGCTCGCCGGTCCAGAGAATACGTTCTGCCATGCATACTAAGTAGGCTCTGCACCAAAGGTTCAGCAGTGAACAAGACCTAGGCCCTTCCTTCCAGGAGCTGATACCATTTAGTGAGGGAACAGGCAAGTTAATAAACAAGAAAATGCCATAAGAAAAGGGTGATAATCCCAGTGATAGAGGAACACCCTGGGAGAATAGAGGAGATCCATACAACCAACTATCAACTGCATCAAGTGTCAAGAGTTAGGAAGTTTATAAATGTAAAATCTGAAACCATAAAATTCCTGGAAGAAAATATAGGCAGTAAACTCTAACATTGCTCTTGGTAATATTTTTTTTCTGATGTATCTTCTCAAGCAAGGGAAACAAAAGAAAAAATAAACAAATGAGACTACATTAAACTAAAAAGTTTTTTCACAGCAAAGGAAACCATCAACCAAGTGAAAAGACAACCTACAGAATGAGAGAAGATATTTGCCTATGATACATCTGATAAGAGGTTAATATCCAAAATTTATAAAGAACTCATACAACTAAACACCAAAAATAAAACCAATCTAATTTAAAAATAGGCAGAGGACTTGAATAGGCATGTATCCAAAGAGGATATTCAGATGGCCAATAAACATATGAAATTGTTGCTCAACATCAACAATCATCAGGGAAATGCAGATTAAAAACAAAATGATATATCACCTCACACCTGTCAGAATGACTATAATAAATCAACAAACAAGTGTTGGTAATGATGTAGAGAAAAAATAACCCCCATGTGCTCTCGGTAGGACTGCAAATTGGTGCAATATGGCCTATGTTTTAGCTTGTTGCTCTCATAGATTTCCTAGACTCCTCATACTTGTTCACTATCGAAATCTCCACTGTTTTCTGGAGAACCCTTTGTTGTGAATGTTCACATACTCTTTCATAACATCAGTTCCTTTGGGAAGCACTTCAAAGTTATTTGTACTTTTGGACTGACTCTTGCCCTGAGCCATTGCTTAGAGCTGTATATGGGTATGTGAGCTTCTAGTCTCCTCAGTTTACCTCTCCCAGTGTGTAACTTCTGCCCAAAAGCTAGTAGAGAGTGAGGGTGATAAGGACCCCAGTATTCTCTCCAAAATATATTTTAAAAAATCATATAACTCAATGGCAAAAAAAATATCTAATTTTTAAAAATGGGCAGAAGATCCTGAAACATTTTTCCAAAGACACACAGATGGCCAAGTTACAATGAAAAGGTGCTCAATGTCCCTAATCACCAGGGAGATGCAAATAAAAACCACAGATGACATAACACCTCACACCTGTTAGAATGATCATAATCAGAAACACAAGAAATAATAAATGTTGGTGAAGATATGGAGAAAAGGGAACTCTGCTGCATTGCTGGAGGGAATGTAAATTAGTATAAGCCACTATGAAAACTAGCATGGAAGTTCATCAAAACATTAAAAATAGAACTACCATATGATCCAAAAATTTTGTTTCTAAATATTTTTCCAGTGGAAACAAAAACACTAACTTGAAAAGATATATGCACTCTGATGTTCATTGCAGCGTATTTTTTAAATATAGAAACAACCTAAGTGTTGATTGATGGATTGATGGATAAAGAAACACACACAAACACACACAGAAATGCAAATACCATATGATCTCACTTATATGAGGAATCTAAAAAAAATCTCATAGATACAGAAAACAATTAGGTGGTTGCCAGAGCTAGGGGCAGAGAGTAGACAAAATGGGTGAAGGGGGTCCAAAGAAACAAACTTCCAGTTAAAAAATAAGTAAGTCATGGAGATGTAACTATGGTGACTATAGTTAACAATACTATATTGAATATCTGAAAATTGCTAAGAGAGTAGATCCTAAAAGTTCTCATCACAGTAAAAATATTTGTAATTATGTGCAGTGATGGATGTTAATTAGACTTATTGTGGTGATCATTTCACAGTATATACAAATATCAATTTATTATGATATTTAGATGTTGTACATCTGAAATTAATATAATATATGTCATTTCTTAATTTTTTAAAATTAAGAATAAACAATAAATACTTTTTTTTAAAAGAGAAAAAATGGAGAAAGTACATGAGTACATGGCTTTTCATGGTTAGTGAAAAACACAAAATGTGATCATACAGATGACCAAGTTCCATCCTGCATGATCACCTTTATGCACCAAAGCATAAATAATAATTGGATTCTAAAATACTTTAGAATAATTTTGTGCCTTTAAAACTATAATTCTTTCTAGAGATACTAGCAATGTAATGTTCACAAATATAGTAAAATCAACCAAGTTCAATAAATTTAACAAGACACTTCTGATCCATTCTAAATTAACTTGTGCCTGAGGAAGGAGACAGTCAGGTAGAAGGAAAATGGTGACCTTTTTGTTTATTGACTTATGATTATGATCAACTTATTTAATGACTCTGGACCTTGGCTACCTCATCTATATGCTGTCTGTATCAACTGAAAGAATTTGCAAGAAAATACTTAGTAGTATTTCATGAAAAATAAGACCTAGAAAGCTATGGGAAGTTTCAGATGTCTTGAAATGGGCCTATTTTATGGAGATGATACACTGCTACCTCTGGGGAAAAAAAAGAAGGCTGGTGTTTTTTTGCCTAAGAAACTGAATTTAACTATATGAAAAACTTCAAGACATAACAAGGAACTCAATAACATCACTTTTAATTGAAATTTGACTAATAATTCCAAACTAAGATGTATTCTTTCTAAAACTCAACAAAAAAGCAATGTTGCATGTTTTAGCCACAATATGCATGAACTCACGCCTGACTGCTTGGCTTCAGATACTGGATCAGCCACTTTCTAGCTGTTAGAGCCTGGGCAAATCCCATAACCTCTTCATGCCTCAGTAAAATGAAGATAATACCTTATCAGTTGTTGTGAGGCATTAATGAATTAAAGGATGTAAAGATACATAGAGCAGTGCCTGGCATAGCATAAGCACTCTATAAATGAGAATGATGAAAAAGGTGATGTCAGCTTGGAGATTTGTCCTTTTTGAAAGTTCTAGTCTTGCCCCAAATTAATTCTTTCAGATTTCCTTTTAAAAAATAGCCTTTCTTTCCTCAGAGAGGCATTGTGGAAAGACTGTGGAGAAAATGTCTCCAAGCAAAGCCATTGGTCACCACGACCAACGTGAGAAAAGTCAAATCCGTTGTTCTGGGCATCAAGTTCCTGGAAATGTTGAAACTGACAGCATGTCTGATCAAGTGATGCCATTCAAGATATTTAGCCAAGGGTGATGCTCTAGGATGAAATTAAAAGGAAAATGACAAATAAACTGTGGCAACTAATCAATACATGGCCCAGTATGGAAGCTAACAGTTCATTTCAAGAGCAGGATGTGGCTTTTGCAGAGCCCACCTTTTTGTGCTAAGAATTGGATTTTGTTATAATCATACTGAGAATTGCTGAGTTTAGTGCCCTAAAATCATTAACAATGTACTATGAATATTGCTTTTGCATTCCTTAATAGTAGTTGAAAAATGAGTGAATATATAGATAGATGAATAGATGATAGATTATATAGAAAGATGATAGATAGATAGATATAAATAGTTGATTGATAGATGATTGATAAATAGATAGATGATAGATAGATGGTAGATTGATATATACAGTTGTTATTAAGGTCATCTTATTTCAATAGTGCTGTATAAGAAATTCATTTGAAATTACACTAAAATTTTAAAACAAGGACAGAGAGAAAGACATTGTCAGGGCTATATGTGGATTCCAGATTAATCATAAAAAAGAAATATGCCTTTATCTTCTGATTTATCTACCTGATAATAATGGTTATTTTATTTCAGAAATTGTTCTTAGAACCAGCTCCTCAGCCTGGTCTCCTCTTATAAGCATTAACATCCTCTTTGGCATAGAGTCCCCACATTTTCATCTTCTACTTGAAGATTGATTTAGTGGCATCAGTAATCTGTACAAGGGATTGATAACTGCCATCCAGAATGAATGAATGTGGGTCAGATCACTAGTCCCTTCAACAGGCATCTGTAGGCTAAGGGTTGGGGGCATTGAGCACAGCACTGGAGGGGATGAGGCACTAGCTCAGGGGTTGCCAAATCTGGCCCACTGCCTGGTTTTGTAATTGAAGTTTTATTGGCATATAGCCATGCCCATTCATTACATATTTTTCATGACTTTTTTCACACTACAGTGGCAGAGTTGCAAAAGAGACCATATGGTTCACAAAGCCTAGAATATTTGTTACCTAGCCCTTTACAGAAAAAGTTTGCCAACCCTTGTGCTAGATGGTTGTTTGCAACTTAAAACATTCTAACATGTTTAAAGTTCCTGGGTAGGAATCTAAAACAAAGCCAGACATATTTGCTGCTTTGATTCTTTTGCTTATAGTCAACTCTGGGCAGATTTGGCATAAACTAATAAAAGGGAATTTCTTGAAAGCAGCCTGAGAGTGCACCCCTCGGAGTTTTTGCTTCTGCAGTCCCTCTGCATAGAATGACCTCTCCCATTCCATATCTTCTCTTCTTTCCTTCCCATCTTCTGTTAGGCTTTTAGGATTCTACCCAAATCAAGCTAAGCCTCCTCTCACCCCAAATTCAGGGCAAAAGGTAGCATTCTCTCCTCAAGTTTCCAGAGCTCATGTCCACAAGTCTGTCACAGCTGGCTCACATGGAATTGGTTGTCCCATCTACTCCACTATTAACTCCACAGGGGCAGCAGCAATGTTGTATTTTTCTCCATAACCCAGCCTTATAGTCATTTGTTAAATCTAGGCTCGTATTTTCCTTAAGTGGTTAGCACTTTGTCCCCACACAGCACACCTATCACTTGCCTCCCTATTTTCATTCTTAGTCTCTCCAGTCTGTAGTTAGAGAGGACTCCTCATAGGTAATTCAGGTCATGTCACTCCTCTGCTCAAAACCCTACACTGGTTTAGACTTGGAATAAAATAAATAAGCTGACCATAGCCTGCAGGGCCTTGCATGACCTAATTTCTTGCCTGCATCTCCACCAGCATCTTTCTTATTGCTCTTCTCCTTGCAAACTGCATTCTAGAGACACTGGTCTCCTTGCTATTCCTCAAACATGCCAACCATTGGCTGGTCCATATTCCTAGAATAGTCTTCTCCTAGATATCTAACTCCCTTAATTCATTCAGGTCACTGCTTTGATATCACTTTGTCACAGAGGCCTTCCTTCTTCTAAGAAACAAAATAACCCCTTTGTCACTTTCTGTCCCCTTAAATCTATATTGCTTTATAGCACTTATCACTTCCTGATATTACATAGCATATCTTCTTATATGTTTATTACTTGCCTTCCTCAGCAGATTAAAGACTATATGAGAGTAGGGGCACTGTCTTGTTTATTCTCTATCTCCAGTGTTTGGAATAGTAGGTACCCAATAATCATCCATAAAACACAAGTGAGTGGAAGAAGTCTATCTGTCTTTTGATTCTGATACCAGTGCCATAGTGTTTTAATTATTTCTATGTAGTAGTGTGTGCTAATAACACTTTTTAATGAATAAAAAAAATTATAGGGAAAGCATGGGTTTTAGAAACAGACATATTAGTTCAGATTCTAGCTCTACCAAGTAGTAATTGCATGACTTTTCTAGGCCTTAATTTCCTTTGACTTAATAAGAAGATAATTATATCCAAAGCACAGGGTTGTTTTAAGTAATAAATGAGATAATACACGTATTGTGCCATTTTTTAGAAAGCAGGCTACAAAATATTGTGAATGATATAATCCTATTTTTGCAAATTTGTGTTTGTGTTTAGAAAAATATCTGTAGGAATATAGCCCAAAATGTTGTGAATGGTCATGGGTGGTGGGCCTTAGGAGTGATATTTTTCTTCTTTATACTTCTGTAGTTTTTTGTTTGTTTTTACAACTAAATTTATTGTCAGAAGGAATAAACATTTTAATTTTGAAAAAAAAAACTAAGATGAAAACAACATCATACCCCTCCCACCAAACCATGCTGCCCAGCTACTTTTGTACTCAGGTGGGAATAGAATCTTGATGATTGAGTTGGCATGGGAGGGTAGACAATAACTATGAGAACAGAATTGGAGTAGAACTAAAAATTTATTATCTTTTTTAGACCATTCTTTTTGCTTAGAATGGGTTGATAACAGGGCCACTGAATCTCAGTTTCCTCACCATACTCTAGAGTGGTATGGAGAGGATCAAACGAGAGCATTTACATATGACCAATAGAGTGTAGAGTGGTTAGGAGCACAGTTTTGGAGCCTAATTTCCTCCTTACTACTTGATGGCCTTATACTTTCTGAACCTGTTTCCTCACCTCTGAAGTATGGAGAGTACTTTAAACTTGACAAATTTATTTTGAAGATTCAAGGAGCAAATGGCCTGCTGATATCCAGAGGGTACTTGGTTGCTCCTATTCACCTGGTGTCCTACTTTTTACCCAGGCCCTGAACTTCACCCCTTGGATGGAGAATAAAAGGAGAATAGTGCCTCTTCTAACTCTTGGCACATTTTCCTGGGCCTTGTTTCTAAGAAATGGAAAACCAGGATGAAAGTTCAAAGAAGCTAGGGAGTGAGTCATCACCAATTCATTCTCTTTGTGTTACTGGAACAAGTGTGGGAGGGAAGCCATGCCCCTGTCTGCCCACTGCCACTTGAACAGCCACTATAAAACAGGAAGCACTTGGCTGCCTGGTGGAGAGTAAAGAATAGAGATAGCAAGGCCAAGATGTCCAACATGAGCCCGCTGTGCAGTGGTGGCGGGAAAGCAACCATGTAGAAAGTCCTAATGTTTTACACAACCTGTGTGCATCCAGAGCTTGTGTGCAACCAGAGCCTATTGGGATGAGTGTTGTGTCCCCTCCCCTGCTCGGATCACATCTCTCCAGAACAACAGAAGCCTGGAACTGCTTATCAAGTGGATTTTATTGTTGTGGATGTTGTTAACCACAAAACGGAGGGTGTGTAGGTGGGAGGATTGCTATGTTCCCCTTTTGTGGCATTAAATGTTTTGAGTTATGATAAAGAGGTTATCAGGGTAAGTAAGAATCTCTCACCTCTTTTCTCTTTTCTATAACAAAATATTGAGTCCTGCAGTATGTTGGGCTCCAGAGGTACAGAGATGAATACACCCCGTGCTCTGCTTCAGAGGAATAGATGAGTGGTGAAACAAGGCATGTGCCACGCAGTTAGAGTTCCCTGTGGTCAGGGGGTACCCCAAAGGGAACATATCAGGATATGAGTAGCTCTACTTCCCACTGGAGACACGAGCTGGTTCCTAAAGAAGGTCAAAGAGTTTGCTCAGGATAAAGGCCTTGAAATAGGTAGCCAGCAAGAGAAAACTGTACCGTGGCAACCTAGACATGTCCAGACATCAGGAAGGGCATAGTCAGTGCAAGGCAGTGAGCCAGATGAGTGTCCTTTTTGAGGCCTAGAACAGTTAGGGATAATTTTCCTAACTAGGGACATTCAAGGCTCTACTGACACTTTTTCCCCACATCTCACATCTGTCTCCCTTTCCAATCTCACTGTTGTATTTGGCCCTCTTCTCTAGCCCTATCTTACTCTCTACCCACTTCACTATGCATGCCCTGTGTTTCCCTGCCTCTGAGCCTCTCCAGGTATACTTCTATCACCCAGAATACTCTTCCCCATATCTGCCTTTGACATAGTTAAACCAATTGGTTACGGTCAAATCCTTCCTCCAATAAATTTGATCCCTGGGGCATATCTACCACCTCCACTTCCATGCCTCCAGATAGAATTAATCTCTCCTTCTCCTTTATGCCCAGGATGCTGACTACCGCTGTTAAGAATGTGACACAACTTTCCTTGTATAGTCAAATGTTTAACAACACAAACTTGGAGTTAGGAGATCAGACTTACTACTTATGTGACCTTAAGTAAATCCACTAACCCTTTGAGCCTTTAGTTTCATCATCTGCATACTAGAAATAATATTAATATCTACTTCCTAGTGTTATTTTTAGAATTATATGAGATAATGCATGCAAAGCAGAGTGCATGACACATAAGTAAGCACTCAATAAATTATAGCTATTTTTATAATATGTCCACACCCTAAATTGTGAGCTACTAGAGGTCAGGGACTATTGTTAATCTTTGTATTGCACCTCTTCAGTTTAGTGACTAACACAAGGTATGTACTCAATAAAGTTTGATCAGATCTTCTTGATTCATTGCCTTGAAGATACTGTGGCAGTTCTGGGTACTTTAAAGTTCAGATGGCTGATCTAAGATGTAGCATAATCCTAGGAGCATAAAATCCATATAATGCCTACATTTACCAAACAGTCTTTCAAGTTGGGGGCCCCTGTTGAGGTTTGAGTTGGGGTGGAAGTATGTTCGAAAGAAGCTTTTTTTCCAGGCCACTAGCAGAATACTTGGGATTAAACTAGTGGAATTAATGAAATATTTGGGATGTGAGATCATACAGCTCCCTAGAGCAGTCATGTGAAGCACCCATGAACAGGTTAAAGGAACACTCCAGACATCCCGAAGAGATGGGTAAATAAATTAGCCACTCTGATCCTCTGGGAACAGGCCAAGGAACCACTGCAGAGAGAGTAGATATAGAGAGACAACCCACCCTTTTGCTGAGAACTTTAGTGGATCTTGGTGGGATGGGGGGGTTGGACTGATGCTGACGTTATATTAAACCCCTCCTAAGTCTCTCAGTAGGCTTGTATTAGGTCTGAGAAGGCAAACAGGAGAGGGACAGCCATTGCCATGTGTCATGGCTGGTCATATTATTTTATTAGACTTGAAATCCCCTGGAATAGACTTTACATACCATTCTTAGCTCTGATACCTTCTTTACTTCCCCACCTGTGTTTTATGTCTGTCTTAGCTTTCTCATCTATTTTTTTCTCCTTTTGAAGTTAAAATATCTCTGTGAGTCATCACAGCCCTATTTTTTGGAATGATACAAGATATAATCTTTTAAAATATACACAATTTCATTTGATGTTCAGAACAATCCTGTGACTTGGATATGATGATCTTCAGAAATATATTGTTGGAGCAAAATCAAAAAGCTCCTAAGTATTTTCTGACACCAAGCCCAGTGTACTTTCTACCAATGAATGACTGTTGAGCCTTTACTGTGTGCCAGTATTACTGGGCAAGGTGTGGGGTTTGCAAATTGCCAAAAACATTCTTAGTCCTGTGAGGAAAGTGTTACCACCTGTTACTGATCTACAGGTGAGGAATCTGAGGCTCATGAAGCTTAGGTAACTGAATGCAGCCATACAGCAGAGCAAGTAGCAAACCCATGCTCATTTGAGTCCCATGTAACAGAGATAGGGAGCTCACTAACGAGGGTGTTAGAAACCACACCTTGCAATCCACTTAGTCTGCTGTTTTTCAAGTCCCAGGGCTCTGTAATAACACTATCAAGAGCTAACAACATGCCTTGACCACCAATTAGGTTCCAGGAACTATGCTAAACCCTTGACTTTCATTATTTTAGTTAATCCTCACAGTAATCATCTGAGGCAGGTACTATTCTGTTCCCTTTTCTCACTTCATTCCCTCTCCCATGATCTCATTGACACCCACAGCTGCAGTTAGCACCTAATCCTCAGATGGATGACAAACATCTTTACATAGCCCAAACTTCTCTGAACATTCTAGACCAGTATTTCCAACTGCATACTTGACTTCTTACTGGAATTTATTCACATATTCATTTGGCAAATATTTATTGAACACCTATCATATACTAAGCATAGTTTAAGATGCTAAGGATTAAAACAATATATAAAATAGACGAGAACTTCTTTTTCATAGAGCTTCCATTCTGGTGGGGGAAACACAATAAGCAAGAATAAATGAAAACAAGATAGTATGAAAAGCTAAGGTTAAAAAATAAAGCAAAGAAGATTTGAAGTGTTGTCAGAGTATTGAATCTTTAGATAGAGTAGAGAGAGAAGGCCTCATTGATGATGTAGTATTTGAATAAAGAAGGGGAGGGAGATGTGAGAGGCCTCTAAAACACCTCCAAATCAGCAGGTCCAAACACCAATCCATTCCTTTTTCAGTGATCTCACTCTTAAGAAATGACCCCACTACACACACACACACACACACACACACACACACACACACACACACACATACACATACACACTAATAAACAGTTTTATTGGGTTTTGTTTTTCACATTGACAGATTATACTAAGTGCATTCTTCTGAAATTCATTTTAATAACTTAACATTATGCAATAGAGACCCTTTAATATCAGTAATTCAGTCCACATATTCCTTTGCATACATGAAGAGATGCTGAAATATTAAATAAATGATGCATAAAAATGTGCAAGTACCATTAAGAAATTAATTATTTTGTTATCAAAAGAGAGGTAATAGAATTTTAGTGCAGTTCTATATTATATGTCACAGTACTGCATAGGGATCCACAGATGAGGAAGAAAGTTGTTGCCTATATCCTGTCAACAGAGATAAAACTAGGAGGCATGAGCCAAAATGACATACTTAAGACAACAGAAGTAGCACAGCATTACCAGATCCTATAATTCAAGGGTAAATGTGAGAGAGATAAGGCATGAGACCTATACAGGGACTAGATCATGTGGGGTCTTATCATGTTAAGGAGTGTGCACCTTATCCTGAGGGCACAGACAAACTATGTAAGGATTACTGGTTAGGAATGTATTATGTATAAATAGGATAAAATCTTCTAATAATATTCTTTTCTGAAATATAAAAAAAAAACTCTAAAAGCAAGCAGTTGCTGACTTTGGTTCAGAAGCTCAGCAAAGATCTTGGAGCCCAAGCTATCACTGCCTCATAGTTACAAGATAACCACCATGGCTACAGGCATTATGTCCATGTTCAAGAAATTTAAAAGGGGAAAAGATATTATGTGCTCTCAGGATGAAAAATATTTTTCCAGGAGCCCAGCAGATTGAGCAGAGGAAAACCCCTCTCCTGAATTATAAATATGGAAACTCATTGACTAGAATTGTGTTATATGGCCCCCTAACTGCAAAGAAGGCTAGAAGAATTAATATTTAGTTTTTCTAGCTTCCGTAATGAGGGTGCACAATGACTGAGAATGAGTGTTTTGGTACCCAGTCAAAATTATCTGCTTATAGTAGGATTTCACTCAAGGAAGTGGCAGGTACTAAACTATTAGGCACCTCTGCCCCTGTGGTACCATTATAATTCTTTCTAAAAGATTTTTTTGGCAAGTCCAAAATGTTGAGAACATTTTCAGGCAGGCCTGACAATGTTTTCTAAGAGGATAATGCTGGATTCCTGGTTGCATAGAGGGAACATGTAATGTCCTTGTTAAAGTAAGATATTTCCAGTTTCACCTGGAGAAAGGGTCTGTCTATCAGCCTCCAAATTGTAACTGTTGACCTAAGGTTGTTTTGGAAAGCTCATACTATGAAGAAAGTTCTAAGAAGTCCATCAGGAAGGATCAGATTTGAACTCTTTGAACTCATAGAACTGCATCTGCTGCTCTACTTCAGCATTAGGCCAGTCTCATTTGGCACTCGTATGTATGCCCTGCCAGGGAAACTCATAAGCTACTACCAGGTAATGACACTACTCACAAAATGAAAGGAGGATCTTCTGAGGTCAGTATCCATCCAGGCCCCAGGAGGAAGTGTGTATTCATTATTCAACCTGAAAGTGCTTCTCTCCTAAATTATAAATACAAAAACAAATGGGATCCAAAACTAATTTGAGAAAAGAAGAACTGGGGATTCAAGCTCTACCAAGATCACTATAGTCTCAGCTTTCAGCTACTTCCCACTTCTCCCTTACCTCTTTTGTCAATTTGACGAGACCCAGGTATTCATAAATCTGCACCTCTCCAGAGCAAACATCCTTGACTAAGTCCACAAGAAGAATACTTGAAAAATGACTTTTCAGACGTGGGTAGGGAAGTTAGAGTAATTGGCAATGATTTTTGACCTGTGTGAATAACTTAATAATATATCCATTTACTCTTGGCCTGGGCTCCCAAGAACAACCCAGGACAGCCCCATTTGCCAAGTGCCAGGTGAACCAGAATATGGATGACTCAGACAAGGTATCTGAAGTCCTAGACTCCTTTAATCTCCACTCCCACCCCTCCACATTAAGGAAATATAGAGATTTTGGGTTTGCCCTTATATCAAATACCAGATTACATGGAATTAGTTAAGGCCATTTTTGCATTGAAAAATTAACTGCCTAAGAAACAATGGAGTTCTGTAAAGCAGTGGTTTTTTGGGATCAGAAACTGAGGCTTCTGTGATAATCTAATATCTGATGATCTGAGGTGGAACTGAGGTGGTGATGCTAGCTCTGGGGAGTGGCTGCTGATACAGATGAGGCTTCACTCACTTGCTTGCTGCTCAACTCCTTCCATGTGGCCCAGTCCCTAACAGGGCACCTGGTACTTGTCTGTGGCCCGGGGGTTAGGGATCCTGACTGTAAAGGACAAGTCCATCCAGATACCTACCTTTATCCATATGTGACTATCAATTTGGACTTCCTAAGTGACCTATCTTATTTACATCAACCAATGTTACTCTTTCTTTACATGAATTGCCCAATATCATGTCTACCTGTAGGCCTTCAGCCACTATTAAAGCAAGAGTTCGCAAACAACACTCTCCTGGTAAGAGCCTAAGAATCTAGAATTTATAAAGTGTCTCTGGATATTATTTATTTATTTATTTTTTAAAATTTATTTTTTTACGGTGACATTGGTTAATGAAATCCAATAAGTCTCAGCTGTACACTTTAACAGTAAGGCATATATATATATATATATATATTTACACTGTGTGTTCATCTCCCATGGATAGATTTCTTTCTGTTATGACACATTTGACCCCTTTTACCCAGTCCACCTCCTCCCCCACCCCCTACCCTCTGGTAACCACTAGTCTATTGTCCATGTTCCTGAGTCTCTGTTTGTCCTCTTCATTTGTTGCTTTTAGGTTAATATTCCACATATAAGTGATATCATGTGATTTTCAACTTTTTCAGTCTGGCTTATTTCACTTAGGATGATTATCTCAAGGTCCATGTATGTTGTCGCAAATGGCAGTATTTCATTTCTTATGGCTGTGTAGTATTCCATTGTATATATGTACCACAGCTTCTTTAGTCAATTATCTATTGTAGGACACTTCGGTTGCTTCCATGACCTGGCCACTGTGAATAATGCTGCTATGAACATTGGTGTGCAAATATCTTTTTGGATATGGGTTTTAAAGACTTTGGGGGTAAATACTCAGTTGTTCATGTGTAATCAGGGTTGGAAAGTGCTGACCTAAAGGTCATTCAAGAAAACTGGACTGACATTATATAACACAAGGAAGTTTCTTCAAGATAGTACTCCTCACTAGTAAAATGTACAGGCATGAGAACACCTCAGTCCTGCAACTATTTATCCAGCCAGTCAACTAGGCAAAAACTATGTTTTACAGAGTAGGCTAGGATAAGTTGAATTCTGTGGCAGAATAATGTGGAAACCTAACAGATTTTAGGGAAGATAGTGACATAATCAGATTCATCAAACTACTCTCACTTTTACTGCCTCAAACTCAAGCTTCTTCCTGGGTCTTCTGAAGGTCTCCAGGATGGTAAAACCTGTTGCCATCTTCCCTTAACTAAATGCATGTATACATATCCATACATCTGGCAAATATTTATTGAATACTTACTATGTGGTAGACATTTTACTAGGTTCCAGAGATATAGCAGAACAAGCAAGGCAAGAATTCTGTTCTCATGGACTCTCTCTCCATAGTCTCTGCTACTTACCCTGTGTTGCCATGTCCTTATGCAAACCTAAAAAAGAACCCAACATTCACAGCAGAAGTTTTGGAATATAAGTCAGTTCTGATATCTGGTACAGTGGATTTTGGGGTAGTAGACAAGAAAGGTACTTTTAGAAACCAGTTCCTGACCTCATATGTGCTAACACGATTTTTAAGATGATGTGGTTAGCATGGCAGTGACTACTAATTCTTATGCAATATTTCTTCAATTCCTCTTCCATAATAACAGAATGTTAAGACAGGTACATGGCCACCCAGAATGAAAACTATATTTCAAGCCTCCACTGCAGACTTAAGTTTGGCCATAAGACTGAATTTTGGCTATTGGGATGCAAGCAGAAGTGATGTGTGCAGTATCTGGGTTGTTACCTTAAATGGAAAAGACATTTCTTATCCTTCCCTTTTACCCTCCCCACTGACTGGACATGATGAGCTATCTTTGACCATGTGTGTGTGTGTGTGTATATATATATATATATATATATATATATGTATATATATATATATATATATATATATACATAATATCCTAGGGATGACTGAGTATCATGGTAGAAGAAACCCAGTTTCCTGGCTAATTCATTGAGCAGTGTCACTATACAGGCCCTGGCCTTACTTACATCCAGAAAGTTACATAAGGAAGAAATCAACTTCTATCTTGTTTAATCCACTCTTCTCTCAGATTTCTGTTATAGCAACAAGAACTACATCCTAACTAGTACTATGTGCAATAAGAAATTCATTAGTTACCTGAATGAAAATAGATTCTGTGGACTTTTTAAGGCATAACCTACATGATAATGGATTGAGGAGAATGGAAGAAATGAGGAAGTAGATACAGTAAGCATTGACAACTCTTTCAGGAAGGTCATCTGTAAAAGGAAGGACTGCTAAAGCATTAGCTGTAGTGGATGTTGGATCAAGAGAAGGATTTGATTTTGGTGGTATAGTGATAAGAGAAGTTTGATCATGTTTTCAAGATGATGGAAAGGCTCTAATAGAGAACAAGATATTGAAATATAGAAAGTGCAAGAGAAACTAACATAAAGAAGGCCTGGAGGAGTCAGGAAGATTGAGCTACAAAGCCCAGGTTAGAAAAAGAAGCCAGTTCCTCTGAGAGGGAAATGATAAGAGTGTGGAAATAAGTGAGCAGAGGGCTGGTCAAGCATCTGAGACATATTCCTTGTGACAGAGGAGGCAAAGTCATCTGCTGAGAGTGTGAAATAGAGCAGTCAGTTCAGTGGCTTACATGTGAGTGGTAAGGTTTTGAATAGTTGGATGGGATAGGACCTTGACCAAAGACAAGAGAATTTTAGGCTGGGATTGTGGGCCCAGGTATTTTGCAATCCATGAGTCCACACAGTTATATGAGTTTTTTCTAGGAAAGACTAATTATAGAAACAACAAAAGAGTTGAAGGATGTACATTGCATAAGAGCAGAAGGCCTGAAAACCCAAGCAAGACCATCATATTAGTAACAGACATTAATAAAGAGAAGAATTAGAAAGCTAAAGGAACCTTTTTAAAGATGAGGCAAGCATCTTCTTTCCTCAGGTCAGGCAGAGCACTTAGCTCTAAACATTGTTGGTTCATGCAACCCTCACCACAATGCAGGGAGCTAGGTATCACCAGCTGCATTTCTTACATATGTAATCAGTCTAAGTCAAGTCACATTGATGGTGAGCTACAAAGTATGGAATTCAGCCCTGGTTTTTTTTCTGATTTTAAAGTTCACACTCAAGGTACCCCACTGAACTGCCTTGAACAGACCTTCCCAGGATACCACAAAATTATAATATATTTGAGAGGCTGTTTTTCAGCAGAGAGAGAGTGGGACTATCTTTTATCAGCAATTTTTCATTAAGCTAGCTTTTGAAAGCCCACTTGAACAGTTTCTGCTTGTTGTTGTTGTTGTTTTTTTCATTCTAATGCACTCTGACCTAAGTTGAAATGGATAACTTGTTGCCAGGATATCTCTGTAATAGCCAGACTGAAAAGTAAACAATAGCAAACCACCACATTCATCTAGCTCTTTGTGATGCCTGCACTTTTTTTATTAAATCCTTTATTTCTGAATCTTTCTTTGGGTGGGGATAGAGAAGGGGGATAGCTATTAACAACCAGCTACTCTTTATTTGAAATCTATTTATATTATGTTCAATTATTGCTCCACAGACATCTAACACCCAGTCTACATCCCTTTTCGTTAAATTGCTGGTGACCATATGGCCAGATAAATAACAATCTTAAATAAAGGTGGGAAGAATAAATTGAAAAGTGACAAGGACCTTTACAAACCTAACTTTCTAAATAATAAGAAAAATTGTGGGAAGCGATTCTTATGATCTGAAACTTCACATAAGAAGTCTCCAGTTCTCTGATACATTCTCATACAAACCCACGATGAAGTTCTAAAGTAGATACTATAATTATGCCCATTTTACAATGAGGAAATGGAAGCCTAGATAGGTGAAGTGACTAATATAAGGGCATACAAACAATGAGTGGCAGAACCATGATTTAAACTGAAGTCTGTATAGTTCTCAAATGTGTGCTCGTTTTGCCTGAGCTTTAAGAATACATGGATTTCAATGTGGATTTCAATCTTGAAATTCAGTATAAGTAGATAGAAAGATTACAGGGATATAGTAAAACTGAATGTTTCTATAATGAGCATGACCAATTGACCTTTGTAGAGCACTCCACCCAACAAAAATAGAGTACACATGAAACACAATCCAGGATAGACCATATTCTGGATCATAAGACAAGTCTCAATACATTTAAAAGGATTCAAATCATATAAAGTCTGTTTTCTGATCACAGAGAATTAAATTAAAAATCAGTGATGGGAAGATCTCTTGAAAATCTCTAAATATTAAGACACTAAATAACATATTTTTAAATTAACCATGGATTAAATAAAACTTGAAAGTGAAATTAGAAAGTAATTTGAACTGAATGCAAATGAAAACACAATTTATCCCAATGTGTGGGAAACTGTTAAAGGAGTAGTTAAGGGGGTGTGGATTTATAATACTAAATGCCTACACAGTATAGTCCCCACTTATCTGCATTTCACTCTGTGGTTTCAGTTATCCACTGTTAACTGTGGTTCGAAGATATATGGAAAATTCCAGAAGTAAACAATTCATAAATATTAAACCGTGTGCCATTCTAATTATCATAATGGAATCTCACACCGTTCATCTCCATCCTGCCTGAGATGTGAATCATCACTTTGTCCAGTTTCTCCATACTATATCACTCTGTGTGCTTTAGTCACTTAGTTGCCATTTTGGTAATCAGTTCCACTGTCATGATATCATAGTGCATGTGTTAAGTAACCCTTATTTTTTTTTTACTTAATAATGGCCCCCAAATGCAAGAGTAGTGATGCTGGCAATTCAGATATGACAAAGAGAAGTCATAAAGTGCTTCCTTTAAATGACCTGATAAGAAAAAAAATCAGATTCTAATATTGCTAAGCTAAGATCTGTGGTAAATATGAATCTTCTACCCATGAAATTGTGAAGAAAAAAATCATTCATGCTAGTTTTGCTGTCACATCTCAAACTCCAAAATTTATGGCCATGGTGCATGGTAAGTGCTTAGCTAAGATGAAAAACACATTAAATTTGTGAGTGGAAGACATGAACAGAAAAATATATATAGGATTTGGTATTATCTGAAGTTTCAGGCATCCACTGGGGGTCTTGGAATGTATGCCCCAAGGATAAGGGAAGACTACTGTATTAGAAAAGAAGAAAAGTGTCAAATGAATTACCTTGACTTCTCCCTTAAAAAAACTAGAAAATAAAAAAAGAACAATAAGCTTAAACTAAGCAGAATAGGTAAATATGTCAATAGAACAGAATAGAGGAGTTTGCAAACTTTTTCTTATGGAACTACATAGTGAATATTTTAGGATTTACAGTCTTTCCAACTACTACTCAACCCTGCCATTTTAGCACAAAAGCAGGCATAGACAATACTTGAATGAATGAAGCATACATGTATTCCCAATAAAACTTTTTTTATGGACACTGAAATCTGAATTTCCTATAAATTTCATGTGTCATGAAATATTTTTCTTTTTATTTTTTTCAACCATTTAAAAAATGTAAAAAACATGCTTGGCTTGAAAGCCATGTTAAAAACAAGCACGTAAGAGAAATTTGTTGAAGGCATGTGGGATGATTCACATCTCCACAGAGGCTTAAATGTGGTCACGATATCTTGGAGGAATTGTTAATAAGACAAAATACTAAGCAATGAGAAGAGTGGGAGAGAACAGAATGAACCATTGATAGGTTGGCCCTAAGATACGACTTGGAGGAAACACCCTCTCTCTGCTGTGTGGGTCAACAAAATTAAATATGGGGAAAGAAGGAGAGGTAGCAGGTTATTAGGTATGTAAGAAAACCCCTTTTCTCCAACCATAGCATCTTAGCCTCTCCAACATCCTCCCTCCTTTCTCTCCACTCAGTGGAGGTGTTAGGAGTGGTGCTTTGTATTGTCTAAGCCACTCCAGGGCTACCATTGGCTGGAGCAGTGCTTTGACTAAACAAACTGAAGGGTGTGGCTCTTCATTGCCCTCACGGGGGTATATATAGAAAGAGTAGGAAGCTTGGAGAAGACCACTAGGTATATATCGCTCAGGGTATATAACTCAAGCTGTTACATTTAATCGCTGTACAACTAAAGAAACACTCTTTCCTATATATTTAGATATAAGTAAAAGAAAAAAAAGGAATAAATTCCATGGTCAATTCTATGGTCAGTTGTCTACGGCCATGCCACTCTGAACACGCCCGATCCCGTCTAATTTTGGAAGCTAAGCAGAGTCAGGCCTGGTTAGTACTTGGGTGGAAGACCACCTAGGAAGACTGGATACTGTAGGCGTAAAAAATTTTTAAAAAATAAGGGATTGTAAGCTGACAAGGTCCTTGCAATCTGTGAGGTCAACCAAGGGTTGCCTCACCTTAAAAAAAAACTTGTATGGTCAGCGAATTACAAAAGTAGAGACTCTTGGAATTTGTCAGCTACTGGTAGATTGAAAGGTTCGTACTGATAAGCAATAGTTTTAGCAAAATTTTCACTATTTACTGATACTTGGCAGGTGTTACTAATATTTGTGACCAAAAATAGTGTAGATTTTTTAATTTAAGAGCCCCTGTGGAGATCAGATTCTGGAATTCCATGGGCTTTCCAGATTTCAAAATCATCATTTATGACAAGCAACTATGTCTGTCTCGATTTCAATCTGGCTCTGAATTATTAGAATGGCAAGTGACTTGAACTAGGTGGCTGTGGGAGCTTGTGGCTTAGAAACAACACTGCTGGTGAAATTCTTATTCTTGCTAGATAATTTCTATCAGCTTTATAGGGTCTAGGTCTAATTGTAAGAAGTTGATTCTTCCCTTCCTTTTAGAATCCTACCCTGAAAAGAACTTCCAAGAATGCCTCCAGAAACCCTCTTGCAGAGGGAGTCCCAGACACTCTCAGGAGCCTGCTTCAGTGGTGTGCAGCCCTCAATGTCCAAGTTACTTCTCTTTAGGTCTGAAACAATTCCTTTGGATTAGCGTTCATGCCAAAACCCTGGGTGTCCTGGGTCCAGAGGTAACTTATATAATTGGAAGGTGAACCTGACTAGAAATCAGTGTCTCCTTCACTATAGTCCAAATGGGGATAAATATCAATCCCAGTGTAACATATATGTAATCTTAATTATATATATATATATATATATATATATATATATATATATATATATAACACATACATATATATATAAATTTATATAGGATTACATATACATATACATGCACATACATACATGTATACATATATACATGTATATATACATATATATGTGTATATATATTCTCCTACATATGATGAATATATATCTCACATACATGATAAATAAATATCCTCTATACATGGGCCAAGCTACCTACACAGAATGACAAACATCTGGGAAGGCTATATGAAATCACAGAATCAAGACCTGACATTGAAAGCTGGACTGAATAGCTAAATTAAATAATATAAAATTTAATGTGAGTCAATAGTGCAATGTGTCTGTCCATGGGCTTCTGGGCTGGTGAAACTTGCTCTCCAGTGTAGGGAAGTGTGATCTGCACTGATCTCTGCTAGTCAAACCCCACCAAGGGAACTAGTGTGTTCAATTCTGGCTGCTACACTGGGCTGATGGATGGAGATATATATTGCAAATTTTTTTGAAGAGAGATGCCAGAGTGCTAAAAGATACCTAGGACCATTCAAATGAGAAAAAGTTTAGAAAGCTGAGAGTGATTGGTCTGGAGATGAACAACCTTAGAGCATGGGGCTGCTCTAGAACTAATGGGAAATAAACTCTGTAAGGCCCAACTAGGTGGAGGAATAGAAGGTGTGATACAGAATAACAAAAGCTTTCCAAATGGGAGACATTGCCTCACATGGTAGTGATTTATGCATCTTTGAAGATACTCAAACTGGCCATGTATTTGGGACCCTAAAGAGGACACTCAGATGTCACATGGATGTGACCCAGAGATCGCATGGCATATAACACATGACACTATTCAACATGTGGAAATAGAATATCTCCTCCAGGGCATGCATAGATATAGAGATATATAAGTATAGAAATAATGTGGATGTTTTGATATATATGTCATATGGGAAATTCAGTAGAAAAGATTGAAAACTTATGTGGTGTACATCTACCAGAAAAAAAAACTAAAAAAACAGCCTGTGACATTCCCATACCAAAGAAGGTAGAGTGGTACTGACTAAGGTAAAGATGGTCATCAATTTTTTAGCAAGCACAATTGTGCAATGCCCTTTTGGGGGTGGCTTACCTCCTAGTCTGCTATGCTCTTTTATAGTCTAGGCCCTTGCATCCTCCCCACATGAACTGCAATTGAAGCTGCTGACAAGCTTGAAGAAAGTAATCAAAAGCAGGTTGAAACTCACTGTCAACAAGAATGTTCTTATGTGTGACGGAGTTAAGGAACCTCTAAGTGTGTAGACATCAGAAATTGCTCTGAGTAAACAAGTTCCAATCCCCTGGGAAATAGTCTTTCAACCTACTTTATCCTTGAGAAATATCTATCAAAGACTTGTCGTTCTGTGCCTTGTCCTGCAAACCAGTACTCTCTCCCGACATGGTAGTGCTAGTTTACTCTCCAGGGAAAACATTCTCTTGATGGAAAGTCATCTGTGCAGGTGACATATGATCTTCTAATGTCTGGGAATGACTTTTGAAATTTTTCTATATCTCTAGGATTTTTCTTTCCCATCCCTCCTATCCTTTTTTATTCCAAATGAATTATTGTTTTTATTGGACATGTTTTTACAATAAAGCCAAAAAATCCTTTTTAAAATTAGGGTTTCAGAAAAGTTGTACAGCATTTTTTTCAGACTGCAAGAAAGTCATGGAACTATAGGTGATTTACTGGGATATAGGTTAAAGCTAGTCTTTTAAGTCTCTACTTTTAGTTTACTTCTTTACTCTGCTGGTTCAAAGCTGTCTTAAAGATACAAATAACATGGGGTATAACAAAATCTGGAACATGGTAGAAAGTAGGCTGAAAAAAAAAAACAAGTGGTTCTTTATTCTGTAGCAATACTACCTGAAGAGTGGGTCAACCACCATGGCTTTCAGAAACTGTTTAAAAACTCAGGGAGCCTTAGAGATCACCTAGTCCTACCCCATTATTTTACACCTGAGGCCCAGAATGGAACTGACTAAGCTAAGTTCACAATGGCTAATGAGGGGTAGACTAATGATGAGGTTGCCCAATGCCTGTTAAGTACTCTTTCCACTATGACACCAAACACCCTAATGTAAGAAAATCATACATTTGAAATAGAGCAGGTGAATGACTATGAAGATTTGTGGTTTATATAATGGCAACCACTGTTCATTGTGTACTTCATGTAGGTTATCTCATTTTTTGGGCCATAACATGTAATAAGAAGTCTGACTCCATTTTTGATGTTTGGCTACTGGCAGCTTTTAAACTTCACCCCTCCTCCTACCCATTGTTCTCCATATCTGGGCAAGCTCATAAGAAAGCTTGGGTGCCCCCACCTTTAGTGCTGGCAGGAGATTCAAACCACACAAGCCCCTGGACATGTATGGGAACCCTTACATGTGCTCACTCCTAACCACGATAAAATCCATGCCTAGTCTCCCTTCCTTGCTTTCTCAAGCCATTTTTTGACCAGTTAGGGAAGCCCATCCTGCTCTCTCTCCAAAAAAATCCCAATTAAGTGATTAACAAAGCTTTTATTCCCTCTTGGTATGTGTTTGGCATCATCACTCTTGACATTGGAACCAAATTTGGAGTGAGTGGCCACAACACAACTCTGAGTTAAGTGCTGTTCTAATTAGCATTTCACAGACAAGGAAACTGAAGAATAGAGTTTCAAGAAATGCAGAAAGGCTGGGAAAAGGCTTACAAATCACAGAAAACACTTCTGAAAATAAACATACTGCTAAGATTTCAACTCAAACCTAATAATATTCTATGCTAGTGTGTAACATTGAAATGTAAGCAAAAGACCTAAAATGAATGCTGACATCTAGTTAAAGTTCTTACCCAAGATCACACAGCTAGTAAGTGATAGAGCTGGGATTGAAACCCAGGAATTGGGACTCTGGAATTTACACTCTAAACATCCCAAAGTGAGATCTGTCTGATTACAAATCTTATACTATTTCCACTGCAGCAGGAAAGAAAAGCTGGTTTACATGAAGTTGTACAAAGGCTATGTATATAATAATAATAATAATAATAATAATAATAATAATAATAATATAATGCCAGACACTGTGCTAAGCTTTCGATTTAATCTTTATTATATTTCTGTAAACTAAATACCATTATTATTCCCACTTTACAGATAAGGAAACTGAAGGCTCAAAGAGGTTAGAAAACATGCCCAACTGTAGGGTTGGGTCTTATGGATGTTTAAGATCCACTCTTCCAACTTTGATGTAATTAATTTTAAATTTTGTTTGAACACTTAATCTGACTGAAGTAGCATTGGGAAGAGGCAGGGTGGGACCAAATTCAACCTTACTTTTTAAAGATAACTGAGTTATTTCCTGTTTAAAAGTCTGTTCTTGGTTAATTCTGGTTTCAAGATCCAAAACAGATCAATAGATTTTTTTCTCCCATTATCTTTCTTCACAACTATTTATTGAATAAATGAAGACAGTCAAGTAGAGAATTGCCTCCCTTGAAAACACTGGAGAAACCAGCTTCCAGTTGCAGCATAGCCTCTCTCAGTCAACTCAGGGCCTAGCACGGGCAGCTGACAAATGTACATCACTTTGTAGTTCCTACCAGGGGTGCCAGGCTTGGCACAGACAGCAGCTGAACTTTGTCTGGACCAGAGCCTCTCCCAAGAGGCTCCAGATACCACACATCCAGTGGCTGGATTCACAAAACACCAGAGCACCACCTGATTAGGATGGTCTTAATAGGCACCAGAGCCCTGCTGGGTCAAATCCCACTTTATGGGGTCAGCCTTCACATAGCTGCTCATCTGCTGTGATCACAGCCAGTTCTCACAACCAGTCATCCTGAGAGTCAACCCCACCCATTAACGTGCCAACAGCAATCAAGGCTCAAGTACAACAGGAAGGCACACACAATTGACACAAGGGACACTCCTTGGTGCATCCAGCTCAGATGACCAGAGGGATTGTGCCACTGGGTCCCACAGAATATCTAATACATAAGGACATCCTGCCAAGACTGGGTGATACATAGCAACAAACACAGAGAGGCAGCCAAAATGAGGAGACAGAGAAATATGTCCCAAATTAAAGAACAGGAGAAAACTACAGAAAAACAACTAAATGAAATGGAGGCAACCATCATACCAATACAGAGATCAAAATACTGGTTATAAGGATACTCAATTAACTTAGGGGAAGAATAGATGAACAATGTAAATTTCAACAAAGAGATAGTAAACAAAAAAGGATGTAGAAAACATCAAGAAAACCAGTCAGAAATTAAATACAATACCTAAAATGAAGAAATAAACTGCAAATTAGATGAAGCAGAGGACTGAATCAGTAACTTAGAAGATAAAGTGGCAGAAAACACACAATCAGAACATCATAAATAAGGAGAGTTTAAGAGACTTCTGGGACAACATTAAGCATACCAATATTCATATCATAGGAGTACCAGAAAGAGAAGAGAGAGAGCAAGGAATTGAAAATCTATTTAAAAAAAATAATGGCAGCAAACTTCCCTAACCTGGCAAAGGAAATAGACATACAAGTCTGGGAAGTGCAGAGAGTTCCAAACACGATGATCCCAAAGAGGCTTATGCCAAGACACTTCATAATTAAAGTGCCAAAGGTAAAATACAAAGAGAAAAATGTTAAAAGCAGCAAGAGAAAAGAGTTAGTTACTTACAAAGGAGTTGATATAAAACTGTCAACTGATTTCTCAATAAAAACTTTGTAGGCCAGAAGCAATTAGCACCAAATATTCAAAATGGTGAAAAGCAAAGACCTACAACCAAGACTTCATTACCCAGCAAGGCTTTCATTTAGAATTGAAAGAGAGATAAAAAGCTTCCAAGACATGAAAAAGCTAAAGGAATTCCTTACCCCAACCAGTTTTACAGAAATGCTAAAGGGACTCCTTTAAGAAGAAGAAAAAATACCCATAAATATAAATAATAAAATGGCAATAACTTCATACCTATCAATAACCACTTTAAATGTAAATGGATTAAATGCTTTAGTCAAAAGACATAGGGTGGTTGAATGGATAAGAAAACAAAATTTATGCTGTCTACAAGAGTCCACTTCAAATTGAAAGACACACAAAGACTGAAAATAAAAAAAAATGGAAAAAGATATTTCATGCAAGTGGAAGTAAATAGAAAGCCAAGGTAGCAATACCTATATCAGACAAAACAGACTTTAAAACAAAGGCTATAACAGGAGACCCAGAGGCATTTCATAATGATAAAAGGATCACTCCAATAAAAGGATATAATCCTTGTAAACATTTATGCACCCAATGTAGGTGTGTGTAAATATATAAATAAATATTGGCCAACATAGGTGGAGAGATTCACAGTAATACAGTAATTGTAGGGTGTATTCACACCCTACTGACATCAATGGATAGATCATCCAGAGAGAAAATCAATGATAAATTGCCTTAAATGACACATTAGACCAAATGGATTTAATTGATATTTTTAAAGTGTTTCACCCCAAAGCAACATAATATACATTTTTTTTCAAGCATACATGGACAATTTTTCAAGATAGACAACATATTAGGTCACAAAACAAGTCTCAACAAATGTAAGAAGATTGAAATCATATCAAGCATCTTCTCTGATGACAGTGGTATGAAATTAGAAATCAATTATGAGAAAAAAACTTAAAAATACACAAATACATGGAGGCTAAATAACATGCTACTGAACAATGATGAATTAATAATGAGATGAAGGAAGAAATCAAAATACCTTGAGACAAATGAAAAGGAAAACACGATATCTCAAAAATTCCTTGGAACATAGCGAAAGCAGTCTTGAGAGTGAAATCATAGTAATAAAGGCCTACCTCAAAAATAAGAAAATCACAATAAACAATCTAACTTTACACTTAAAGAGAACTGAGAAAAAAAGAACAGCAAACGAAGCCAAAAGCAAATAAAAGGAAGGAAATAATAAAGATCAGAGTGGAAATAGAGTCGTAAATAAATAAATAAATAAATAAAACCAAGAACTGGTTCTCTGAGAAAATAAACAAAATTGATAAACTTTATCCAGACTCATCAAAAAAGAGAGAGAGGACCCAAATAAATAAAATCAGAAATGAAAGAGAGGTGACAATTGATACCACAGAAATACAAAAGATTATAAGAAAATACTATGAATAATTTTATGCCTACAAAATAAACAATCTGAAAGAAATAGATAAATTCCTAGAAACATAGTCTTCTAAGACTCAATCAAGAAGAAACAGAAAGTCTGAATGGATTACTATTAACAAAATTTAATCAATAATCAAAAACCTCCCAATGAACAAAAGTCTTGGATCGGATTGCTTCACAGGTGAATTTTACAAATATTCAAAAAAGTTAACACATACCCTCCTCAAACTTTTCAAAAAAACTCAAGAGGAGAGAAGGTTCCCAAGCTCATTTTACAAGACCACCATTATTCTGACTCCAAAATCAAAGGCAATACAAAGAAAGAAAATTATTGGCCAATATCTCTGATAAAAATAGATGCAAAAAAACCTCAAAAAAATTAGCAAACCATTTTCATCAATATATTAAGAAGATCATACACCATGATCAAGTGGATTTATTCCTGAGATTGAAAGGTTGGTTCAATATCTACAAATCAATTAAGATGATACACCACATAAACAAAACGAAGAATTAAAATTATATGATCACATCAATAGATGCAGAAAAAAAGTGCTTGACAAAATTCAGCATCTGTTTGTAATAAAAATTCTCAGCAAATATCGGGAACATACCTCTACATAATAGAGGCTGTATAAGACAAACCCACAGCTAACATCATATTCAATGATGAAAAGCTAAAAGCAGATTCCTTAAGATTAGGGTCAAGAGAAGGATGTTCATTTTTATCACTTGTAATCAATGTAGTATTCGAAGTCCTAGCCACAGCAATCAGACCAGAAAAAAAAATAAAAGGCATCCAAATTGAAAATTAAAAGTAATACTGTAATTTTTGCAGATGACATAATACTAGATATAAAGAACCCAAAAGATCCCACCAAAAAAAAAATATTAGAAGTGATTAATAAATTCAGTAAAGTATCAGGATCCAAAATTAATTTTTAAAATCAGTTGCATTTTTATAAAGCTATAATGAATTATTGGAAAGAGAAATTAAAAAAAAACAAATACATTTATATTGCATCAAAAAAGCAAAACACCAAGGATAAATTTAACCAAAGAGTTACAAATATCTTATAAAATTATAAGATATTGAAGAAAGAAATTGAAAAAGATCCAAATAAATGGAAGAATATACCATTTTCATGGAGAGGAAGAATTAAAATGGATAAAATGTCCATACTATCTAAAACAATTTATAGGTTCGATGCAATCCATATCACAACATCAATGTCATTTTTCACAGAACTAGAACAAGTAATCCAAAAATTTATATGGAATTATAAAAGACTCCCAGTAGCCAAAGGAATCTTGAGAAATAAGAACAAAGTTGGAAGTATCATACTACCTGATATCAAACTATACTACCAGTCTATAGTAATTAAAACTGCATGGTACCAGCGTAAAGACACATAGACCAATGGAATAGAATAGAAAGCTCAGAAATAAATTCATGCCTATGTGGTCATTTAATCTATAACAAAGGAGGCAAGAATATACAGTGGAGTAAAGACAGTCTCTTTAATAAATGATGCTGGGAAAACTGGACATATATGTGCAAAAAATGCAACTAGACCACCTTCTTACACTATATGCAAGAATAATCTGAGAGTTGATTAAATATTTCAATATAAGACCCAAAACTCCTAGAAGATAACATAGGCAATAAACTCTTTGACATTGCATGTGTAATTGTGTGTATATATATATATATATATATATATATATATACACACACACACACACATATATGTATACACACATACATACATACATATATATATATATTTTTTGCATATATATATATATATATATATATATATATATGTTTTGCAAATGAAACCATCAGCTAAACAAAAAGACAACCTACTGAATGAGAGAAAATATTCACTGATGATACATATGATAAAGGGTTAATATCCAAAATTTGTAAGGAACTCATACAACTCAACATCAGAAAAACAAGCAATCCAATTAAAAAATGGGCAGAGGACTTGAATAGGCATTTCTCCAAAGAAGACATACAGATGGCCAAAAGAAATATGATAAGATGCTCAAGGTCACTAATCATCAGAGAAATGTGAATTAAAATCACAGTGAGATATCATCTTATACCTGTCAGAATGCCTGTCATCAAGAAATCAAATAAGTGTCAGTGAGAATGTGAAGAAAAGGGAACCCTCCTGAACTCTTAGTAGGATTGCAAATTGGTGCAGCCACTGTGGAATACAGCATGAAGTTGCCTCAAAAAAATTAAAAATAAAACTATCTTATGACCCAGCAATTTCACTTCTGGGTATTTATCTGAAGAATCCCAAAACACTAATTCAAAAAGATATACACACCCCTATGTTCACTGCAGCATTATTTTCAATAGCAAAGATATGGAAACAACCTAAGTGCTCATCAATAGATGACTAGATAAAAAAATGAAACATATATATGTTGGAATATTACTGGGCCATAAAAATGAAATCTTATCATTTGTGATAACTTGGATAAACCTGAAGGGTATTATGCTAAGTGAAATAAGTCAGACAGGGAAAGACAAATACCATGTGATTTCACTTTTATGTGGAATCTAAAGCACAAAATACATGAACAAACAAAACAGAAACAGACTCATAGATATAGAGAACAAACTGATGGTTGTCAGATGGGAGGGGGAAGGAGGACAGGGTGAAAAAGGTCAAATATTAAGAAGTACAAATTGGAATTTATAAAGTAGTCACAAAAATGTGAAGTACAGCATAGGGAATATAGTCAATAATATTGTAATAACTATGTATAGAGCCAGGTGTTACTAGACTAATCAGGGGGAATCACTTCATAAGTTATATAAATGTCTAACTACTATGCCATATCCATGAAACTGAAAAAAAATGTTGAATTTCTACTGTAATTAAAAATATTTTTTTAAATTTAAATGTCTGGAGTCACATAGCTAGTAAGTAGAGTAGCTGACTTAGAAGGCTTTTTGGGTTGATGTATTCGAGGTCATAGTCTAATCTTCATTTGGAATGTGCTCATGAAGCATTCTTCCAGGTCTGTAATAATAAAGGTATTAATTTCCACATATTGAGTTTTAAGCCATTTACCAACATCATCCCATTTAAAAGTAGAATTATGCTATAATGTAAGTACTACTTTTATTCCCATTTTACAGAAGAGCCACTGAGTCTCAGGTTAACAAAACATGTTCAAGGAAAGCCAACTAATAAATAGGCCTTGGGCATAATTTGAAATCTATCTGATTATAATGCCCAAACTCTGAAAGTCTTACTCACTGGCTTTATAGTTTGAGCCCCAATTCTCTTCTCTATCTACTTAAAGTGCACTATCTACCAAGGACCTAGCTATATCTTTAGGGTTTGAAAGTCCAACCAGCTGTCCTGCCACAGCCCTCCCCACATCAGCACCTCTTGAGCTGTTGCAGCATACTCCTTCTCAGCACCTCCTGTCAGATTCCTCTTTCTTACTGATTTCTGGAACTGGACTGTCACTGGAACTGCCATTGCTGCTGTAGCTACTCAAGCAGCACATGCTGAAAGTCCTTGTTATCTCTGGATGGCTCTTTTTGGTATGTTAAGGATTTACCCAGTGGAAAAGGAAGAAGAGGGAAAGGAGAACTTTCTAGTGCCCATACTTTATTTTCATGAGTATCCTAGAGCTTGTAACTCTGGGAATAGAAATGGAAATCCGCATACCCAGAAAGAGAGTTCTGGATGGACCTATATAAAATGGAGAAAAATTCACCTACTGGGAGAGGCCCAAGAGTGGTTCTCTTGAGAACTATAAATTCTGCTATTTAATTCAGCCCTATAATTAAACCCAAAAAATGGATGCAATTTCTTTGAATTTCTTACCCAAGATTAGAATGTGATTCTCATCACTTTACCATTAGGGAAGTTCATGTTCACACAAGCTGAAGACAGTACTTGGACTTACCTGGACCCAAAGAGAATGGAGAAGTATCACTTGCAGAATTATTATTAAGCTTCTGTTTTTCCTGCCTTCATAGAATCATAGATTTCAGGGAGCAACAGGGAACGTAGAAGGTACTTTGGTGGTAGTAGAAAGAACCCTTCCGTTGGTGTGAGGCCGATCTGGCTAAGTTAGTTAGTTGTTCCAGCTCTGCTTCTGAATAGCAGTATGACCTTGGACAAGCCCTCTTCTTTATTGTCTTGGATCTTTTAAGTTCTTTCTCATTTAAACTTCAGTGATCTATCCTTTTTTTTAATTTCTTACAGCTCTAACATTATACGATTTTATTTATGAAAATGATAAACCTTCCTCAGGTGCCTCATAGGATGTACCAGACACTGTGCAAATTCCTTAAATAGAGATACATTAAAAAAGCCTGGGGAACAAAAAGGCAAGGAGGGTCAAGGTAAGCATTTCAGAGGAGGTGTCTTTGAAGCTGTGCCTTGAAGAATGAGGAGCTGAAAACAAGACCAGGTTGCAAGAGGGGCACAGGCTCTTCTGAATCAACTGAAGTTGTAGCAGGGCCAAAAAGAACCTGGTTCATTTCCAGGAACCTTGAGACCATATTGGTGTAGCGAAGTGTGTGGTGGTAGGAAATAAAACTAGAAACCTAAGTAGCCAAGAATAGGTCATTGGAGAGCCTTGAATGGCTTGTCAAGGAGTTTGGACTTTGTCTTGTGAGGAGCACAGGTTGCCAACAAAGGTTTTCTACAAGTGGAATTGCATAATCAAATAGGTTTTTGCAAGAATATCACTCATGTCTCGGTATAAAGGATGATCTTGAATGGGAAGACACTGGAGGCCTGGAGGCCAATTAGGATGCTAGTACATGAGTTATAATCCAAACAAAGGACAAGGGCCCTCTGGTGGACAATGATCTATCTCTATCTCCTGATATACGGTATATTCAGTGGTCCCCAACCTTTTTGGCACCAGGGACCCATGCTCTTATGAGAATCTAATGCCTGATGATCAGAGGTGGAGCTGAGGTAGTGATGTTAGCGCTGGGGGTGGCTGCAAATACAGATGAAGCTTCACTCGCTTGCCCACTGCTCACTTCCTGCCATGTGGCCTGGTTCCTAACAGGCCATGGACTAGTACCAGTCTATGGCCTGGGGGTTGGATACCCCTGATGTATATGATGTATTCATGCCCTTGAATAATCCCCTCCCTTTGAGTGCAAGTTAGACTCAGTGTCTCACTCCTACGAATGAAATACGGCAAAGGTGCCTGATGAAATGTCACTTCCAATATTAGGTTATAGAAAGACTGTGATTTTGAATCCAGCTGCCATGTTGTGAGCTGCCCTCTGGATAGATCCAGATGGTGAATAACTGATGTCTCTGGTAAAAAACCAGCGAGGACCAGAGGCCTGTCCACAGCCACTTGAGTGAACTTGGAAGTGGGTCATCAATGACCTTGGAAGCAGACCTTATGTCAGTGGAGCACTGAGACAACTGTATTCCCAGCCAACACCTTGATTGTAGCCTTGTGAGAGACTGAGCCAGCTAAGTGATGCCTGGATTCCTAGCTCACAGAAATGATGAGATAATAAGTATCTGTTGTTTTATGCTGCTAATATTTTGGGTAATTTCTTACACAAAAATGGATAAAGAATACCAGCCCCAACTAAGGTAATGCAAATGAAGAAGAGATGTTTCTGGAAATGGTAGGAATCTGGGGTGGAGTGTGAGGGGAAAGAAATGTGCAGGCAGACATAGGTGATGTTTAAATGAAATGGAAAATAGAGTAAAAGGTGTTGCTTTGGGGGAGAAAATGATGAGTTACTTTGGTGCAGTCAAAGTTTGAGGACCCATGGGACACACCAGTAAATACATTCACAAAGCAGTTCAGTACAAAGGTCTGAGGCTCAGAAAAACCATATGGACTGGACTTTTGGTAATATCAATGTAGAGGCAGCTCAGGAAGTGCAAAGACTAAGGCTAGAACCCTGGAGATGTTCAACAGTTAAAACTGTATTTTACCATCAGACAAGTGCTGGTCTTCGTGTGTGTGTGTGTGTGTGTGTGTGTGTGTGTGTGTGTGTGTGTGTGTGTATCTTCTACAAAGCAGTTACCTCCCATTCTAAAATACTTTTCTTTCACTTGGTAGCCACATTCGGATCCCAATTTTACCTCATTGACAACTCCAAATGTTAGTGAATTTTTCCACTTTTCAGATGTACCTGAATTATCTCCAAATGGGACAAGTTCCAGTTGAAAAAATGATCTGCAAATCTGCTGTTGTTTTCTACTACTTGTAATTATTGGCACCATCTCTAGAGTTCATATGTTGTTTACACACACAGCCTAATTTATTCCTTGCAATAAACTATATAAAGCAGCATAGCAGAAGAGCTTGTTATAGAAAGAAATATAGTACATGGAGAGTCTAGAAGATGTCAGAGGTAGGTGGGAGTGAGGGTGTTTCTAGCTAACCTGCAGAATGTAAACAGAGCCTGCAGACAGACTGAAAGACAGCTCTATCAGCTCTGCTGGAGGTGTTGACACCACTATCCTACCCAGAGTGTGAGCACAGAAGTTAGTTACCATTCCAATTTTGCTGAACTGCTTGGGACTTTTGACATTACAGATATTCTGTTTCTGCACATAGATACTCACAGAAGAATCTTAAAGTTAGGAGGCACCTTAGAGTTCTTTTTAGAATAAAGTGCACAATCTAATTCTGAATGTTTCAAGCTATGTACTTTTAAATAATCAATGGTTTTTCAAATGAACAGTTAATAAAGCAACAGATAGAATTATTTTCAATTGAGCAATATTAGTAGATGGAATTGGCTTTTATTACGATGTAAAACCACATTAAATTTGATGGAGCAACAGTTTATTTGAACAAAAGTGATGTGTATATAGGTGATTATGATTATTCACAGAATCACATAGTACCAAACTAAAGTCACATGTAAAAATCCATTCTCTTCACTTTAAAAGTTTAAGAACTCAAACTACTTTTCTTGTGTTCTTTATCTCTGTTAATGCCACCTCCCCTCTCTGCACCCCCACCTAAGGTGAAACAGAGATTCCTATCTCTTGATCCTACCACTTCTCACTGCCACTACAGCCAATCAGGTCTTCTCTCTTGCCTGAACCAAAAGGAAACAGCTTCTTGGCCAAATCTCCCTGCCTCTAGTCTTTTTTCTCTCCAATTTATTTTTCACATTGTAGCCAGCTTGATCTTTATAAAGCACTGACCAAAATCCTTTTGTGGTTCCCGCTGAGTGCAAGATCAAGGTGCAACACCATTGTGTGGCATTCAGGACCAACAAATAGGATTTTTTTTTTAACCAAACCAGCCTCATTTCCCACAGTGTCTCTCCACCCCTTTCTCTGTAGCCATGTGTTCTTTAACCGTATATAGTTCCCCAATGCCAAGATATATGACTGAATCTTTTTCATGCTGTTCCACCATCCTGAAATGTCAACCACACCTTCTCTTCTTATAAAAGTCCTACATATTATATAAGGTTCAGCTTAAATGATGTCCTCTCCAAGAAGAGCCTTTTTCAGCCTTCTCACAGACCCTGGCTCTATAGTTGAATGGCTCCCATTTCATTCTGTCTCAAGACAAAGTCCCCTGTTGACCTTCTCTTTCTCCAACCCAACATTATGAGCCCCATGATTTCCTGTTGTCCCCAGATCCTTGCACACTTTCTGATACATAGATTGCCCTAAAAATGTTTATGAAATAAATAAATCATAGGCTTTGACAAAGTTTTTCAAACATATTTCAAAAGTCCCTGATGGTTTTATAGTTAAATGAAAATTAAAGTTTAGTAAATATTTTGACTAATGTTCAGTATTATACATTTGTTTTTTGCTCATCAGGAATTTCCAAGATCCACATATAAAAACTTATTAATAAAATCTAAGAGTAAAATATTCATGATAATTTAAATTTCTGTCAAATTTTATTGAGATTTCCATAGAATTACATATTTTAAAAATAAATGAACTCTTAATTACTTTTTTTTTAGCAGGAGCTTTTTTTCTCAATGAAGATTTTCTTTAACACTACGAGTACTCACTTTTAAAATAAGTTCTGAGCAGAGTTAGTACCACAAAAACCCAGTTGGAGATTTAATCTAGGTTTTTAGTAACTGTAAAGATTATTTTGTTCTTCTTTTGGTAATGGTTTGTCATTTTCCATTTACCCTCCAGCTGACAAGGCGATTCTCAAAAGGTTAAAGGTGGTGGAGGTGGATAAAAACATAGTAAGCCTTATTAAAGGCAGCTTGGATGATAGTTGTAAAAAATCATTGAACAGAGAGGCAGGATACCCAAGTTCTAGTTAATTTGTTTTGGCATTAACAAGCTGTGTAACCTTAGCATGTTTGCGTCCCTCTGGGCCTCAGTTTCACTCTATGTAAAATGAGGTTCTAGACTAGATGACTTTGGAAGACTCTTGTTGCTCTGACATCCTAGGTTAGGAAAATGCATTTGGGTTTGAAGTAGCACCTGGTGTGTGCAGCAGCCCCTAGCAAATTGCCTTCCAAACACCTCTCCTACTACCAATAGCTGCTTTATTAAGATATAATTCAATACCATTAAATTCATCCTATAAAATGTACAACTCAATAGCTTTTAGTATATTAAAAGATGTACAATCATCATCACAATTGATTTTAATACATTTTCATCACCCTCAAAAGAAACTCTGTACCCAGTTACAGTCTCTCCCATTTCCTCTCAACTCCTCCAGCCATAGGCAACCACTAATCTACCTTCTATCTCTATGGATGTGCCTATTCTGGACATTCATATAAATGGAATTTATATGCTGCTTTTTTCATGCAGCATCATGTTTTCAAGTTTCATCTACGTTGTAGTAAGATCAGTACTTCATTCTTTTTTTTAAATAAACTTTATTTTCTAGAATCGTTATATATTTACAGAAATATTGGGAAGTTACCCAGTTTCCCTAATTATTAACATCTTTCATTAGTACGGTACAATTGTTATATTAATGAACCAACATAGATATATTATGACTAAATAAAATCTATACTTTATTCAGATTTTTTCTACTTTTCCCTAAAGTCCTTTTACTGTTCCAAGATCTTATCCAGGATACCACATTACATTTAGTAGCCATATCTCCTTTGGCTACTCTTGGCTGTGACAATTTCTCAGACTTTCCTTGTTTTTGATGATCTTGATGGTTTTGTAGAATGCCCCTCAATTAGGTTTTGTCTGATGTTTTCCTCATGATTAGACTGATTATGGATTTTTGGGAGGAAGGCTACAAAGGGAAAGTGCCATTTTCACCACATCATATCAAAGGCACAGATATCGATATGACTTATCGCTGTTGATGTTGGCCTTGATCTGCTAGCTGAGGTAGTGTTTGTCAGGTTTCTCCACTGCAAAGTTACTCTTTTTCTTCTTTCTCTACTATTCTCTTTGGAAGTAGTCACTATGAGTAGCCCATACTCAAGGGGTGGGGAATTATACCCTCCCTCTCTGAAGCCAGAATATTTGGGTAAATTATTTCGATTCCTTCTGTACAAAAATTTGTCTCTTCCCATCCTCTTGTTTATGTATTTACTTACTTATTTATATCAGTGTGGATGCATGGATTTTTGTGGTTTATTTTGAGTTATAATCTCATACTACTTTATTCATTTTTTTGCTCAAATTGTTCCAGATTTGGTCATTGGGAGCTCTTTTAGTTAGGCCATATCTCTTGGACACACCCCTATCATTAAGGGCTGTCCCTTCCTTCCTTCCTTCCTTCCTTCCTTCCTCCCTCCCTCCCTCCCTTCCTTTTCTCCTTTCCTCCCTCCCTCCCTTTTCTTCTTTTCTCCTTCCCTCCTTCCTTCCCTTTTCTTACTCTCTGTCAATGTAGGGTACTCTAGACTCATTTTGTATATTTCTGGCCCCAGTCCTAGAACTGGTCATTTTCCCAAAATTAGAAACTAAGATCTGGACTCTAGGTATGCTCGTTGGTACTGGGATATTGTTGCTTCTAGGCCTTCTCATCAGTTGACAGAGCTAAATAATATATGTATGTATACTAATCAGTATATATACAAGTACTCAATTTCTTATTATTGTAGAATATTATTGCATTGTATGAATATAACACATTTTATTTAAGCACAAATCAGTTAATACATAATTAGATTGTTTCCACTTTGGGGCTATTATGAATAGTGCTGCTACGAACATTAGTGTGCAAATTTTTGTGTGGACATATATTTTTATTTCTTTTGGTTATTCCTAGGAGTAGAATTTCTGGGTCATATGGTAATTCAATGTTTAACCTTTTGAAGAACTGTCAGACTTTTTCCCAAAGTGGCCTTACTATTTTATATTCCCACCAGCACTATATATGGATTCTGATTTCTCTACATTCTCACCAACATTTGTTATTGCCTATTTTTAAATTATTATTATAAAAAATTATTACTATAGCCATCCTAGTTGGAGTGAAGTGGCATCTCATTATAGTTTTTTTTTATTGGTATTTCTCTGATGACTAACAATGTCGAGTATCTTTTTATGTGCTTTTTGGCCATTTGTGTATTCTCTTTGGGAAAACTCTTATTCAAGTCCTTTGACCATTTTAAATTGGGTATTATTATTATTATTATTATTATTATTATTAAGTTTTAAGTCTTTATGTATGTAGTCTAGATATGAGCACTTTATAAGATATATCATTCATACATAGTTTTTTCTATTCTGTGGGTTATCTCTTCATTTTCCTGATGATATATGTCCTTTGAAGCAAAACGTTTACTTTTGACAAAATCCAACTTATACATTTTTTTTCTTTTGTGTTTATGCTTCTGCTGTCATATGGCTTGCTCATTTTTAATGGTGAGGTTATATTTTGCCTTCTTTCTACAGCAGGAACTGGCCTCAGCAATGAAAAACCTTTCTCGTAATGGTGCAAAGTCCAGAATCTGACCAGAGAGCACTAGCTCTATCCTGAAGAGTCAGCAGAAGTTGCTAAGAAAGCTAATCATCATAACTAATACATACTGCACAATGGCTATGTGTAAAACACTGTGCTCAGCTGTGAAAGCATTGTTGTTGTCTTTTTTAATTTTTTGAATCCTCACAACAAACTGGAGACATTGTTGTTCTCACTTTACATCTGAAGAAATTGAAACTCAGAGTAAGTGATGTCTTCAAGAGCTTACAGCTAGAAGGAAATGAAGCCAAGGTAGCAGCAGATTCAGTTGCAATTTTCATGGGCTTGTAGTGATTGTGTTAGCTTCAAGCCCCTAAACAGACAGTAAATAGTCCACATATATTTTTGAGAGCCTTTTATGGAATAAGCTTTTTGCCAGGTATTAGTGAGCAAACTAGAAACAGACTTTGCCCTCATGGAAGTTACAGATGAGAGAGTCTGCCAACAATAGGCAGAATCACATAAATAAACATAAAATGACCACTCGGATCAGTGCTGTGAAGAGGTACCCAGTGTTATGAGAGCTTATAAAATGATCTGTCCTATTCTGGAGTGTTCCCTGAAGTGACGCTGGAACTGAGATCTTCAACAGGACATTGGAGTATTTCAGGGGAGAACATTTCAGGAAAAGGGAACAGCAAATTCAAAAGCCTTGAAGCAGGAAAGAAATGATGTATTTTTGCTAGTAGATTTGTATTAATTGTTGGGAAATCAGTACTTACTGTGCGGATTTGGGGAAATTCTGCAGATACAAAATAAAACGTGTACTGTATATAATATTCTTTATACGAGATAATTACTGGACTTTAAATTTTATTTAGATATTAAACCATCAGGAACCTTGATTTTTAATTAACAGACATTTGTCAAAGGAATCCTGGGTGAGGTTGAGGGTGGAAGGAGTAGAAGTGTAAGGAGTTGAGCCCAGAAAGGCAGACATGAGCTGGATCGGGCAAAGCTGTGGAGGAGTTGGGATATTTCCCCAAGAGCAGTCAATAAAAAGCCACCATAAGGTTATTAAGAAGGAAAGTAATATAATAGGTTTTATGTTTGAAAAATAGAGGGAATGTTATAAGAAGAAAGGATTGGTGGGGAGCAGAATGGAAGCAGAGAGAACAGGTAGGAGAACAGGCACTGGTCTAACAAAAATGACAGCGGTGTGGCTGAGGATGGTGGCAATGCGGGGAGGGACACAGCATATTGTGTTCCATTCAACTGGTGAATGCTCACATAGCTCCTCCTCTGCCTGGCCTGGGACCCAACCCCTGGACTTACTCTCCACCCCCAACCCAAGAAGGCAGTGAGGGCTGCTCAAGCCCCTGCGTTTATTTGCCTCCTGGGTCTTCAGTAGCCCCTGCTTCCTGCAGCCTAAACTGTTGAGCTGGGCTCCCAAGGAGGTCTTTTTCTCCAGTGAGTGGATCTGAAGAATGATGGATCCGTCACTAATCTGCTTCTGCCCCTGCTTACTGAGGAGGGCACTTGTTGGGGGGGGGGCATTGCTCTAGTTTGCTTGTCCTGCTTGTGTTCACTGCAGGCCCCAAGCAGAGAAGAGCTAGAGGATTACTGCTCCTGGGGCCCCCGCCCCCTCCTCACCCCAAAACAAATGAAGGGAAAACTGGAATTTTCTTTTTTCACAAGGAGACACATTTATATATTTGTGATGGGAAAGGAATATATTTTAAAGCTGCCTTTTTGGTGATAACAGGAATATGATCTTATCAGAAAAAAAATTGTGAGTACAAGAAAATACAAGGAAGACTAACCAGTATTCATAATACTACCCTGCATTTTTGTGTATTTTTCCAATCATATGTATTTATTTTTAAATAGGTCATGCATACCGAATATTCTTTGTATATCTTGCTCTTTTCATTTTGTGGTTTAATGATTTCCCTGTGTCTTTAAAATCTCTCCACACACAATTTTCAATGTCTGCAAACATATTTTACATAACCTTTTTCTATTTGTTGGACATTTGGGTTGTGTATAACTTTTATCATTATAAGGAGGTCTGTAATGAACGTCTTTGTTTATAAATCTCCCTGAATTTAGGATGCCCTCTCCCCCTGTAAATTTCTAGAAAGGAGATTAATGATGGGATTTGTATAGACACAACAGGAAAGAAAACCTCTGTGTAGGATACTTCCCACTAAAAGCTAGCTCTTCTCCTTTTCGTAGGAAGCTAAAAAGATGGGCTGCTTTATTCCCACTCTGTAAGTAACCTCTACTCCTCCACATCAGTTCACTGTTAGTCAAGCAGTGGCTACTAGGTGTCTGTGTGTCAGGAATTACCTCTTTTCTCTAGAGATCCTGCAGAAGTATGTGCTTGAGAGGCAGCTGGAGCTGGATTTCATCGTTTCTCTCCAGTCTTGTAGTGCAGCAGACAGCCCTCCAAGCCTGTGAGTCTTGTTCCCTGGTGCCACCACAGACTCAGCTAAGCCACCTTGAGCACTGACATTTTCCCCTTAGGGACCAGTTTCTTGTCAAACAAGCCAGAGTGTTGGGGTTTGACCAGATTTTGTTACTGTTGCCACTTAAGCAGCAGAACCCTTATTTCAAATTAAATCTTAAAAGAACCTCAATCTATAAAACAGATTAAGGGGCAGGCAGTTTTCCTGGTAGAGGTGTGTAGGGAGGAGGGAGAGGGAGAGGGGTGCTATAGTTTGAAAACTCTGGCCAGAGTTTTACTCCAGTCAGTTCTTTTCTCTATTACTGAAGTTAAAAAAAATCTTTCATCTGTATTTAAATCCTCCAAATATGCTGATTGATTAAATCTTTTCTCTTAAAGGCAATTGGAAATCAAAGTGGAGCACGAAGCCATGGATGTTTAGAGAGAGAGAGTGAGCAGTATGTGAGACCCGCTGAAAGGGGGACTCTGGCACTTCTAAGAAGGCAGCAGCACAATGGACTCTTCGAAAGAAGCAGTATCAGTTTATTCCCCATTGGTACCGCCCCCTCAGTGGGGCAGAATTGCTTGTTTTCACGCTTCCTTTCCTGGAGTTATTTCAGACCAAACTTGTGTCCACAATTGCTAGAAATTGGAACCTGGAATAACCTACGGATAGTTATTTTATTGAGATCCCAACACTGTGAAAGATATGAATGGGGGGATGGATATGACAAGAGTTTCTTCTTCTTGGAGCAGTGGAGCACGTTGGGGGTGGGGTGAAGTTTACCAACCTGGCAGCCTGTTTGCTTAGGTCCAATCACAGCAGCTTGGACTAGCCTGGAGGGGCCGGAGGTCTGTGGCCCTGGGTGGGAGGGGAGGAAGTGGAGGCCTTGCCCAAGCCCAACCCAAACGCAGCAGGCCCGGGAGGAGCATTGGGTGGAGAGCAATGGGCTGGGGGGTCTGTAAATCACCACAGGAAGCCCTCCCACCCCTTATTGCACAGTATGGGGTGCAGTGCGATGCTTGGTGGGGAAGACAGTGCCAGCATCGGCGGGGGAGGGGTGGTGCTACGGTCCCTGGGAGATCCGACCTCTCTTGAAGAGGCGTGGTGAGCTTAGCCTCCAGGATCCGCAGTGATGTGTAAAAAGCGGGCACAACCCCCGAAGCCACCGGAGTCCTTGGCTCCTCCCCCCGAAGCCCGCCCTGGCCCGCAGGTGAATAGCTGGCCCGCACAAAGAAGCCGGTTTGGAAATGTGGAATTCAAACTAAATTACGGGAGATTCTGTAGCCCAGAGTCCTAGCAGACCTCAGCAAAGAAACCTGTGGTCAGGAGTGGGTGGGGGGTAAAATAAAAACAGTGCACCAGTCCAAACTTATTGGAAAAACCTAGTTTAGTTATTCTGAGATATAGCGAGGTAACAGGATTAAAGGGATTAAGGAAATCACCTCAAACAGCTGAGGAGGTGGTAAAAGAAACACTAGTTCTATTTGTTTTCTTCCTGAGCTCCAAACAGATACACTGGTGCGGTGTGGCCCGGCGCGAAACGAAAGGCCTTTTGGGGGACACAGCGGAATGGCCAAGGGTCAGGGATTGGGTAAAGCCGGTGGGGGAGGAGTAGAAAGCAGACTTGAGGTTTGGGATGAGAGAAAACCTATTCTGGAAAACATGTAAGTGGATTGGGTTGACAAGTCGAAAAGGAAAAGCCATCGGAGGAGTTTTAGAGATCTTTTAAAATGTAAGGTGTACTTTGAAAAACCTAGTGTTGAATGTTGGCTCCGCCGCTTCTGCCACTGCAGTCGAAATGTACTAATTTCCTGCTAAGGATTGCTGTAACCCATTTATTTAAAAAAAAGATAATTGAGATTTCCGGAGGATTTTCGTTTAGTAAATATTTCAAGCTCGGCTCAAGTGTCTTCCCGCCCCAGTGCATAAAGGTAAAAGTGCCCCTTATGTGGCTAGTGTCAGCGGCCGCCGCTCAGCTCTATCAACAAGTGCGAGGCTGTGGGGGGTTCAACTCAACTGGACTGTGCCCGCTCCCGGGAAGACAAACCGCTTTCTCCTCAGAATTTTAGTTGAAAATATTGGGAGCAACCATGTGTGAGATTACAAATAATTAAAGGAAACCATTTCGGATCACTCTCGCCTCCCCCCCTCAGGTGCCTCCCGCCCCCAGACGCTGACACGGTTATAATAGCGAGTGATGGTCCCCTCTCCAGACCGCACCTAAAATGTCAGCCCCCAAAAGTATCAGGACTCCATTATATTGGTTATAAAATTTATTGATCTCTCATTTAAGAATTAAGAGTAAAACCTTGAAAAACCTGAAACAAAATAGCCCGTTCCCCACCACCCAAACGAAATGCGAAAAGATAAGCGCGACGAAATATCAAACAGATCACGGCAGAAATCACCAACGCAACAGCTTAGATGTGGACTGGAAAAGCTGTCCCCGGCCAGGAGAAGCGAGGCAGGAGACACACGCACACCTGGCTATAAATTAACATTGGCCTTAGCTGTCGCGCCACTTTGCGCGGCCAGCCAAAACACCACGAGGAAAACAGATGCGACGCGACTGGGGGAGGGGGACGTTGCAGGTCTCAGGCCAGCCCCACCCGAGAGTACGTTTCTTCCATTCACTCACTCCTTGGCTAACAGCAAACTAACGAGACATTTTTCAAATACAACCAGAAAACCCAGGAGGAGGGGAGCTGCTTTTTTTTTCTTTTTCTTTTTCTTTTTTTCTTTTTTTTTGCAAACATCACAGCGATTACCAGCCTACGAAAGGGGAGGGATGGGTCAGCCGAGCTCTAGAAAGTCCCATATCCACTGCTCCGGACTTCTTTATGCTTTTGTACAAAACCCGACAGCTACAGCAAAACTTTCTGTCCTCCCCATCCTCGGTACAAGGCAACAGACCCAGGCAAGCAAAGCTAAACAACAAGGCGTCCCAACTTGGGAGTGCAGGGCAGGGTAGGGGCTCAGGGGCGGAAAGCGTAAGACAGCGCTTAGATGTGGGTCAGCGGCACCGTTCCGTTGACGGCAGTCCCGGCGCCCTGGTAGTGTTGGTGCACGGTGTGCAGGCGGCCTCCAGGAAGCGGCGAGGCGGCGTCAGCCGCGTCCCCGCCGGGTGGCAGGTACATGCTGATCATGTCGCGCAGGTCGCCAAGGCACGCGCGCTGCGAGTGCGATGTGATGGCGGGTGGCGGTGAGCTGGGCTCGGTCTTCACCACCGTGCCCATGGGGCCCAGGCTCATGGCGGCGGCGGCAGCGGCTGCGGCTGTGGCCGGCTGCTGCCCGTAGGCGGCGGCGGCGGCGGCGGCTGAGGGCGCCATGCCCCCGTAGCCCGAGGCTGCCGCGGCCGCGGCCGCGGCGTTCATGTAGCTCTGGGCGCCCGGCGGCATCATGGGGCTGTACTGCAGGCCGGCCATGTCGTAGCGGTGCATCTGCGGCAGCGCGGGCGGCGGCGGGCTGCTCATCGTGGCGGGCTGCGCGTAGCTCAGCTGCTCCTGCACCAGCGAGTACGCACCGTTGGCCCAGCCGTTCACGTGTGTGTACGTGTCCAGGCGCTGGCCCACGCCCACCGAGCTGCTGGCGGCGGCGGCGGCGGCGGCAGCTGCGGCGGCGGCGGCAGCGCCGGGGGGCAGCAGGCCGCCAGGCAGAGAGTACTTGTCCTTCTTGAGCAGTGTCTTGGTCTTGCGGCGCGGCCGGTACTTGTAGTCCGGGTACTCTTTCATATGCACGGCGCGCAGTCGCTTAGCCTCGTCGATGAACGGCCGCTTCTCGGCGTCGGTCAGCAGTTTCCAGTCGGCACCCAGGCGCTTGCTGATCTCAGAGTTGTGCATCTTGGGGTTCTCCAGGGCCATCTTGCGCCGCTGCCCGCGGGACCACACCATGAAGGCGTTCATGGGCCGCTTCACGCGGTCCTGATCGCTGCCCCCGCCACCGCCGCTCGCGCCGCCGCCGCTGCCGCTGCCGCCGCCTGCGTTCGCGCCGTTGGCTGCGTTCGCGCTACTCTTCCCTGTGCTGCCCGGGGCTGCAGGGCCCCCGGCGCCTGCTGCTGGAGTGGTTGGCCCCACGGGGTTCTTCAGTTCAGTCTCCAGCAGGCTGTACATGGCCGGGGCAGGAAGAAGGTGCGCCAGAGTGGCGGGAGGAGAAGGCGCTCCTGGGGCTTGAGCGGCCACGGTGAAAAGGCTTGGGGACTCCGTCGGAGGGGCACTTGGGGGCCGGTGGACCGGCGGGTCGGGCGGAAAGGGAAGGCTAGCTGAAGTGCTCCGCACCAAGTCTGTAGTAACCCACAGGCTTTTCTCACCTGATGCGTGATCTCGAGCTGGTCGCATTCGCAGTCTGGCGGAGCGCTCGCCAGGCCCCTTATATACCTGCTCTGATCCCCCAGGGTTGGGTTGGGTCCGCCCCTCGCCTTCGGGAGGCCCCGTGATTGACAAGCTTGCAGTGATGTGCTCTGGCCAATCATCAGGGAGCCCCCGTTCTGCCCCGCTGCAAAAAAAAAGTTCGGGGAGCCCTTTCGTTCACCCCTATACTCCTATTGGGCCTCGTGACGTGATGAGAGTTATTCAGGAGGCGGGAGTGCCGGAGAGCCGCTCACAGACCACCAATTAGGGTCTCAAAAAGTTTGAAAGAACGAAACTCTAGGTGGTGACCAAGGGGGGAGGGGGTGCGCGAGCATGATGAGGGAGGGCAGAGCGGCGCCCAAGGGGTTCAGAAAACAACTTTCCATCCCTGTCAGGGCCGACCGACGCCTGATCCTGGGGCCACCGTGCAAAGCTTCCCGCTGTCTGCGCGGAGGTCTTGCGACTGCTTCTGCTGCCAGCACTAGGGACACTGGGCACCATCAGCTATGCACGCAGGCTGGGGGACTCCAGACGCAACGGAGATGCCCCAGACTGTGGCTCCGAGCAACTCTTTCTGGAATCTGCTCCTGTCTAGCCCGACCTTTTGCCGGAAAGCCGCGGGCTAGCATGCCCAGGGCTAGCGGGGCTCAGGGACTTGTGCATGGGAGCCAGGCTTCGGGACCGCCCAGTGTACAGGGTCTGTGAGGCTCGGCGGTGGTTGGTGTGAGGGCGAGCAGCCAGCCACTTGCTCCCCGGCAGGGGCCGAGCCGCTCACACGCGGTGGTGCGGGGAGTGCGGGAGGGAGGGGCGGAAGGGGTGAACCGGCCGCGACTCTCTCGCTTCAGGCCCCCGCTTAGCGGCCCCTTTTTGTCTCTGCTCTCTGGCCATTTCGGTTTTTCCAGTCCGATGCCCCTGAGGGGGAGGGTTGGGCCCCTTGGAAAATCCGTTTTCATGGCAACACGGAGCCTCTCCAAGTGAAAGAAAAGTTTCTTGGGGGGGGTAGTGGCCAGAGAGGAGCTGAGGCCGTCCTCGGGGCGGACGGCCGGGCCCCCCTTCACTGGCCGCGCACCTGCCAGGACAACTGAGTGCTGTTGTCGCCACGCAGCCGCACTGCCTCCCTGGGAAGCAGCTTCTGCTAACGGATTTTGCTCTCCTTTTTTGTTTTACAGCCTTCCTGACCCGAGCCTGGAAACTCGGAGTGGGACCCTCACACACATGTCGGGTTGTCTGCCAGACTAACGGCGCGGGAACCTTGGCTGCGTGGAGAGGGAACCCTGACAATCTCCTTCGCTGGCCCAAGCGAGTAGCACAGTGTTTGAAACTCCCAAAACCGCCCGAGGCGATGGGTGTGGGAAGGAGAAACAATCTGGGCAGAAGTGGCAGAGACTGAAAAATAGGTGTCCATGCGATGTGGGCGCCCCACCCCAGCTTTCTACGAAGGTGGGAAACCAAAAGAAAGACCAAATTCCTAAGTGTGAAGAAAAAAACCTACAAAATCCCAAGCTTTTAGTCCCTAAGTGCTAATGCACGACCAGGCGTTCCTGGATTGTCTGCCTGCACGCTGGGAGCTTCCCATTTCCTGCATGAATTGCAGGCCAGCCTCCTGTGGAGAAGGTGGACCGCTGGCGCCCGAATCCCGGCTCCCAGCCGGCATCATCTCCTGGAAGTTTGTGTCTCAAAGCTCGCCGCTTAAATTTGGGTTCCACCTTGTCTACGTACTCTTTTTCATCAGGACGGAAGGAAGCAAACGTCCACAATCAAGGGCCACGATCATCTGAATGGGTGTATGGATTTAGGGTTTCAGAGTAAACTATCTGGAACGGTTGTGTGTGTGCACACTTAAACTGACACGGAGTAGTAGGCAAGTCTCAGAAAACGGAATGATTCCACAGTCCCCACCTGCACCTGTTTTCTGGGAAAGCTGGCTGACAGGCATGTTTTCCTAGGCAAAATCACCTTCTCTCAAATAAGTCACTGTGCAGTAGCCCTGCCCTCCTACTGCCTTCTCCAGATGCCCCCTTGGGTTCTCTGGGCCTCCAAGTCTGTTGCTAAGTGAAGCGCGGTTTAGAAAACTACCCAACCGACGCGGGGCCTGGCGTCCGGTAGCCTGACAGATGTCAGGATTCTTTCCAAGTTTTAGCACCCAAGTAAGCCGTTGTGGTGATAGCGCCTGGGCTGCATATATCCCGAAGCAAGGGATGTGGTGCTGGGCCTGCGCTCCTCCCTGCAGCATATTATCTGGGGAAGTAGTCACTGCCCCCAGCTGTTTGTCATTTGATCAGTCCTAGCCCGCAGCTTAGATGAGCTCATTTGCACATTACATCCTTTGGCCAGATTCAGGGCAATCTTGCCAGGATCGGACACCCTCTCCCACACTCCAGACTTCCCTCTGAGGCAGTGATTAAACCTGTCTCTGTGTCTAGTGGCTCTGGGGTGGTCTGGAAAACACCAAGTCAGAGTCATGCTGAATTTCTTTTAAAACATTTCCGAGGAAACGTCCTCAACGCAAACTAGCATTTCAATAGACAAGCAAGGTTACCATTGCGAGCGTGGGGAGATGAAGGGAGGCTTGAAGTAAACCTTTCTCTTGGCCCACCAGCAGTGCAGATGCAGGCACCAGCCGAGAGGCGCGACCTTCGCTGTGGGTCGGGAGAAGTGTCGCGGCAGGTATTACCGCCCGAGAGGCCTCGGTTCCGGCGGGGGCTGCGGGGAGGCAAGATGGCCTGCGGAGTCACAACCCGTGTCTCAGACACGCATCATGCATCCAGTGAAGAAAGCAGAGGGACACAGCTGGATCCAGGACCAGTCCTTTCCAACCTCTCCAGGAGAAGAGAAAGTATTTGGCAGCTCTCTCGCACTTCAGGGCCTCTGGGAACCAGTGGGCGGCATACAGAGCCCCGGGCGCTGGGCTGGGAACACAGCCAAGCACCCCTCCCCATTTTCCCCGCCCTCCCAAGAAAGCTCGGGCTCCCTCCGACTGGGGCTGGGCCTGGGGCTCCCAGGACCCAGGGCGCGGCAACAGCGCCGTTTGTTGGCTTCGGTTGGAAACTTCACCCAGAGGCGCCCCTTCCCGTCCTCCGGGAATTGGAAGTCGACCCAACCCTCCAAGAAGAGGCCGCCAGCTTCGCCCTAGGACAGAAGTGGTGCTCATCTTCAGAGGGAGGATTCTCACAAAACTCAGGGATCAGGTCCTAGCGTGATTGGCCCGGCGGGCACCGGATGCGTAGAGCACTCTTACTCTGCCTTCCTCTGGTTTTGAGCCTTGGCAGAAACCAGATGCCCCAAGGGACTCATAGCTGTAAAGTACACTTTTAGCAGTTGTGCCTTAGAACTACTTGCTGAGAGAGCAAAGCAGAAGAGGCGCAATCCCACCACTCGCGCGAGGGTGCCGGTGTTGATCCTTCCTGGGGGGACCATTTTTTGATCTTCTGATCGATTAGGACCCAACCTCTTAGAGGAGGTGGCTTTTGCGTGCTGGGTGGGATGGCTGGGTGTGTGTCGGTGTCCTCTCCGGGGAGCCTGAGGCCTGAAAATAGGGTGGAGCGATTGCTTTTTTCATGTGCAGTGGAGCCCAGCGAGCGGTCTGGCTTTGAGGAAGTACGAGAAACTTATCCGCACAACCCTCGGAAACGCTTTGCTTTCCAGCAAGGGGGGCGGCGGGAGTGGGGAAGGTTCACTTACCCAAAGGCAATAATTTCTATTTCTTCCTTGAGAATGTCTCTTGACTATTTACTCTGGCTCCTAGTTGAGATTGAGTATATTTAGGCCACAGACTGAGGGCCTTGATCAAGAAATCAGAGGCTTGGGTCTGTTGTAGAACCGTCTCTTGTAAATAAATGGTCACAAAGGTCCAAATGGGTGAAAGAGACAGTACCTCCTAGTTCTCAGAGCATTCAATTTGAACTCTTCCCTTTTCCTACTTCCCCTTTCCCTCTTCCCTTTCCCCCCTCCCCGCTGCACCGCACCCTCCCTTCTTCCAATGAAACACTTGCTCTTAACAGGTCTGGAAGGAGCTGAAGACCCTAGGCTGGTGGGTGTCGATTGTAAACGATAACCTAGTTGATACTCTCTAAAGAAATGTTACTACCAGCTTCAGAGATGTGTGGTGACATGGTCCCTGCGGCGCCAAAACATGAGAGCCATAACTGTATTCTGCTGCACTTTGGTGTAGCTCTTTTTTAGAAGCAAGTTTCAGAATTCTATACACTTGGTTAGTTGAGCTGTACTTGGTTAATACTCTGAGAATCCCCTTGGCCCACCCTTGGCACTTAGATGCCAAGATTCCTTTCACCCTCTGGGTATTAAGATATTAATGACCAACTCTCAGGTGCGGAGCAACCAGAGGAAACTGGCAACTTTTGCCTCCAGCGCCATTTTGCCTATCTCACAATCCCAACACTGCCATTTCCCTGGGGGATGGAAGGCTCTGGCTGGGAACTGGGTCCCACATCCAGAAAGAAGGTCTTCTAAGTGGTGGCCATAGAACTCTTTTGCTTTTCTCCTTCTTCCCCACCCTACCTCCCAACTCTCTGTTCCTGCCTAGCTCTCTGAGCTGCCAAACCTGCACCCCTGCCCCGCGTAGCATCTCCCTGAACCTGGCACCCTACTGCCAGGCCTGCCCTCCCACTAAGCCTGTTGCCTTTTGCACTTATGTGGCTGCAAAGGCATGGCCCTCCATGGCAGCTAAGTGGCCTGCCAGAAGCCTGCCGGGAAAACAATTTAAAATCGTTATCAGTAGGTAATATTTGAGTTATTACACGTCTCCCACGATTCAGACAGCGAGGGGCACAGGTCTACCAGGTCTGGCAATGCTCCTTGGGGAAGAGTGACTGTAAAATCACGTGACCTCCAGGCGCCTCCAGTATAACCAGGCATGACCATCGGCCCGGGTGCAGGAGAGCTACTGGGGGTTAGGGAGAGCCTCCTGGAGCAAATTTTAAACAGCAAGGCAACATCCAGCTGTTCTTGTCTCCTCTTTTTTCCTTTCTTTTCCCCCTTTTAATTTTCTTTTAAGAGAGTGGAGAATCATAAAATTCGATGCGCAGAATTTCTGTGCTCTCTTCGCCGGCATTTCTTTTCATTTCACTAAACCTTTGTCATACACCTACTATGTGCTGTTGGGCGCCAGGCACTGGATGAGACTCCTCTCCTTCCTATTCCTCAGCTGAAGGCGGCAGCGGCTGGAGAAAGCTCAGAAGATCTGGGTACTGGTGCGCCGCGGCTTGCAGGGGCCACGCGTGTTCAGAAATGCGCGCGCGCTTTCCCTAGCCGCGCCCGCCCCGCGGCTCACGCAAGATGTTGGAGTGGCTGGAGCCCTGGCTGCCGCGCGCCGCGGCACAGTTATCTGAGTGGCGAGCGAACGAGGCTCTGGGGCCGCTGCTCTCAACCGAGAGCCGGGCGGAGGACGCGGCCCGGGAACAGCTGGTGTGCCGCTGCTTGCCAGGTATGGAGGATGCCCATCCTCAGGCAGACCTTTTCTGCGCGGGCCAGCGGCCAGACGGTTCGACTAAGCGAGGTCTGTGGGGAGGCCTGGCTGCGCTGGCGTTTTGGCGCTTAGGCCGCCGTCACCCCAATTCCATTTCTCTGGAAAGCATCGTGGGGTTACGACCTCGAAGCTTTGCTACTGTGATGTTTGTGTAATTAACACCGCCTCCCATTGTTTCTGAACGTATTTACTCCCCCAGCACAGCCCAGCTTTCCTTTGAAAAAGAAATGGGAAGAATATCCCAATAACCCTTTCTAATGGGAAAAAACTGCCCCTTTTGTGGAATGGTTTCTTTACAAAGCCAACAACCAACCTTATTTTCTAGTTTCAATGGCTGTCCCTTTATGAGTTATATTATTAAAGAAATCTGACACTAATTGTACCGATTTAACTTGTTAATTAGTTGCAAATAAACTATTCATTAGTGGTAAAATAAAATAAAACCCATGTGCCTAGATATGATTTCACGTTCAAATATTGTAGTGTCTGCATAGCATAGGCATACTGAATTAAGTTCCTAAAAGGTTTCTCCCCAGGATAAATAATTAAAATATATTCTACTTTAATTGACATTATAGAGGACATAAATGAGCTTTTCCTTTTAGAAAGAAATAGCCATTTCTAAATAAAGCTTGCAGTCTGGAGAATGGAGGCTTCAGCCAATGAATAGTCATTACTGCCTTTTCAACGACGTGGGCCTTTTGATCAGAAAAGAAATTAGCTCTAAAAAACAGACAATGGAAGCCTGCCCTGCAATAGGAAGAAAATTAGACGGCCAAGGCTCTTCACAACACCTATTTCTATAAACCATAGAGCTCCTTGCTTTTCAATTACAGCTGTTCATTTCATATAAGGAAAGGGGAAAAACAGGCCTCTAATGTAAACTCGCTTTCACCATAAAGCCTTGCTCCTGGCGTACAGCCAGGCTGACTACTTACTATTGTTTTTAGTCCTCTCATCAATTAGCTAATACTATATATTTTAAATGACTCTGAGGGTATTCACAGACTCCCTCTCCCCTTCCCCACCCAGACAAAACCAAAGCTGGACTCCCATGAAAGGGCTACCATTCAGTGCACAGACACTTAAATGTATAAAGTTTAATGTTTTTATTGTTCCCCAAAGAAAAACCATATTGAAAACCCTGCTTTGTTTTTTTCCCCCTATATTTCTTAGTCCATTATTGAAAGACTCAGATGAGGTGATGACAGGGGAGGGACATAAATGAGCAGCTTTCAGTATTGTTTCTAATTGTTCACAGAGCTAAATCCATCTCCAGATAATTTTTCTGTGCCCTTTAGACCATAATTTGGTTTATACATCTTGGTGCTTTAAAAATATGGATTTTGAAATTTGCTAACTTTATTGGTTTGGTGTCATTAGATATGATTTCATTTTTTTTTTAATTACTAAGTCTTTACCATTTTGGTGAACTTATCTAGCCTGCAAGAATTAAAAAAAATCCTGTTTCTAGGGTGTGCTGCAAAATAAAACCTTCAACATACATTAAGTAATAATATGAGAAAAATGTTTGGAAATAATACTAGACTCTTAGTAAGCCTTTACATACATGTTCTAGAAACATAAATATAGAGTTATAGGCTGGGAAGGCTTTGCTTCTTTGAAAGTAGAATACTTATTTACCTGATCTTTATAAATCACTACGTAAATTCCTTAAAGAACTAAACAATGGTGTGATCCTTTGGGTAGGGAATTTACTCTTTGGGGTTGTGCTAATAAAAGGACTTAGAATCAGATTTTTAAAAATTCCATTAAAGATAGCTGACTTATTAACTATTAAAGACATTTTTACATAACTATTAAACCACTTACATAAAATAATAACCACGGACTTGTCCCTGAGGGATGTCATTCCCTTTATCTTTTTAACAACTTAGAGATGGTCTGCCAACTTAGAAGGAAGGAATGGATAAGAGGAGAGCCATTAGGATGGCTACTCTAAGTATTTCCAAAAAACAATGACAAAGAATTGTTTCCAGAATGGTTATTATGCTCCTATTTTCAGCATATATTTGTTCTTGGGGATGCTTCTGTTTGATGGCTTCCTATCATGTTTTTGATATATAGTAAGTTAGTATGTTTGCCTTTTGCTGTTGAGCATTAACTTCGTTGCTGCTTTGTCCAAGGAGATGTCAGAATAAAGTTACCAAAAGCATTTTGCCAAACAGCACAGAGTTGCCACATCCAATTTCCCTGGCACCTAGAAGAAAAAACTTTCTCAGCAATCAAGTTCCTTGATTCTCTCTTGAGTTGCTAAAATAGAGGATATGGTTTTGCCAGTATGCAAGTGTGAAACTGTTCTTCTTGTCTATTGCATGTGATGGTGCCTGTTTTCAGAAAGAATTCAGGAACTTGGAGAAATAGCCACCTTCTCAAAGTGAAGTTTAGCACCAGAGGTCAGCAATGTGTGGTTCAGATCAGTAACCTAGAAGTTATCCGGACTGAGAGCAACATGAGTATTTTGGTGGGTCTGATTTTAAGTGTTACAGTTCTTGACTTTTATTTGGGAAAGAGGAAATCAGGTATGTGATGTTGTGGACAGTCGAATTGAAATTTGTGGGGAGTACCAAAACTGTCAGCAAAGAGACCTGAATCTTTAACAGCTTTGGAAGGTGACAGTATATCCAGGAGAGTAATAGAAAGAAATGTTTCTCAGGATGTTGACATGAATAGAGCACAGGTGTTTATACTATCTTTATAATTTGAGCAAGATTTCTTGAGGTATAATTGACATATAACTTTCAGGTTTAAAACATGATTCACTAAATATTTTTATAGTGAAATATAGTGAAATGATCACCAGAATAAGTCTAGTTAACATCCGTCACTATACGTAGTTACAAAAATTTTTTTGTGTGATATGTACTTTGAAGATCTACTCTCTTAGGAACTTTTGAATATGTAATACAATATTATTAACTATAGTGGGCAAGCTTATTTATCAATTTTCTCATCTGAAAGAGGTGGGTAGTCAGGCTTTCTTCACTGGATTAAGGTGGAGATTTAGTGAGGTAATACAGCTGAAAGCATCCAGCTCTTTGCTTAGCACAGAGCAAGCTAAATTAAGAGTTGTTTTGTTTTCCTTTATATTTTTTAAAATAATTTTTTGTTTTTCAATTAGAGTTAACATACAATATTATATTAGCTTCAGGTATACAACATAGTGATTAGACATTTATATAATTTGCAAAATGCTCAACCTAATAAATCTAGTACCCATTCAACACCATACACAGTCATTAAACATTATTGACTATATTCCCTATGCTATACTTTATATCCATGTGACTATTTTGTAACTACTAATTTGTACTTCTTAACCCCTTCCCACCTCTACCACCTGCAGCATTCCTCCTACCTTGCAACCATCAAAATATTCTCTGTATCTGTTTGTTTCTGTTTTATTTTGTTTTGTTTTTTTAGATTTTAAATATGAGATCATATGGTGTTTGTCTTTTTATCTCTGACTTATTTCAGTCAGCATACTGTCCTCTAGGTAACCAGGTTGTTGCATATGGCAAGATTTCATTTTTTTATAGCTGTGTAATATTACATTGTATATATGTACCACTTCTTAATCCATTCATCTATTGATGGAAACCTAGGTAACTTCCATGTCATGACTATTGTAAATAATGCTGTAGTGAACATATGGATACATATGTCTTTTTGAATTAGTATTTTGGGTTTCAAGGAATAAATACTCAGAAGTGGAATTACTGAGTCCTTCTTTGTCTCTTGTTATAGTCTTTGTTTTAAAGTCTACTTTGTCTGGTGTAAGTAATCTTACCCCAGCTTTTGTTTGTTTATTTGTTTGTTTTTATTTTCATGAACTATCTTTTTCTATCCATTTACTTTCAGTCTGTGTGTGTCTTTTGATCTGAAGTAAATCTCTTGTAGGCAGCATATGTAAGAATCTTGTTTTCTTATCCATTCAGCCAGCCTATGTCTTTTGATTGGAACATTTAATCCATTTACATTTTTTCAGGTTCTATATATTTTTTCAGCTTTAATTAAATATAATAGACAATTAGGTGCTTGCATTTACATTGTACAATCAATAAGTTATTTTTTCAATTATAGTTGGCATACAATAATATACCAGTTTCAGTTGTATAGCATAGTTATCAGAGATCCACATAACTCGCATAGCAATCACACCACTAAACCTACTACCCTCGTCTCCCTTACGTATTTATTACAACATTATTAACTATCTTCCCCATGCTACACCCTACATTTCCATGTCTATTCTGGAACTATTCATTTGTACCTCTTAATCCTTTTGCCTTTTTTTTTCATTCCCCCAATGCCCCTCCCATCTGGTAGCTCTAAAAATATTCTCTGTATCTATGTGTTTATTTCTGCTTTTGTTGTTGTTGTTGTTGTTGATTTTGTTCTTTAGATTCCACATGTATGTGAAAATCATGCAAAATTTGTCTTTCTCTATCCAACGCATTTCATTCAATGCAATATTCTCTAAGTCCATCAAGGCAATATCATTTCCCATCCCCTTCCTTTTAGTCTGTGTGTGTCTTTTAATCTGAGGTGAGTCTCTTGTGGGCAGCATATGTAGGCATCTTGTTTTCTTATTCATTCAGCCACTCCATCTTTTAGTTGGAGCACTTAATTCTTTTCCATATGAGGTACTTATTGATATTAATGTAGTTATTACCATTCTTTATTCCTGTTTTTGATACATGTTTTTTCTTCTTAAAGAAGTCCCTCCAACATTTCCTGTAATACTGGCTTGGTGTGAATAAATTTCTTTAGCTTATTTTTCTCTGGGAAGCTCTTTATCTGTCCTTCCACTCTAAATGATGGCTTTGCTGGATAAAGTATTCTTGGTTGTAGATCCTGGGTTTTCATCACATCGAATATTTTGAGCCAAGCTCTTCTCTCCTACAAAATTTCTTTTGAGAAATCAACTTCCAGTCTTATGGATGCTCCCTTATAGGTAAGTAACTTTTCCCTTGCTGCTTTTAAGATTCTCTCTTTCTATTTAACCTTTGGCATTTTAATTATGATGTGTCTTGATGTAGGTCTATTTGAGTTCCTCTTTCTTGAAACACTCTGAGCTTCCTGGGGTTTTATGTCTATTTCCTTCACCAAGTTAGGGAAGTTTTTATCATTATTTCTTCAAATAGTTCTTCAACATCTTGTTTTCCTTCAGTCTTCCTATGGCATAGATATTTTTACATTTAATAGTGTCCCATAGGCTCCTTAAATTATTATTATCATCTTAGCTTCTTTATTTTTGACATTCTGATTGAATGTTCTTGGCTTCCCCATCCTCTATATTGGTGGTTCAATTCTCTTTATCCATTCTGTTGATTCTCTCTAATATACTCTTCATCTCAGATAATGTGATCTTCATTTCTGACTGGTTCCCTTTTATAATTTTCATTTCTACTTTTATGTGTTTATCTCTCTGTTAAAGCTCATCTACTCTTCCCCTAAGTTAAATGAGCACCTTTATAACCAGTGTTTTGAACTCTGCATCTGTTAGATTGGTTGTCTCCATTATTCCTGGATCTCTGTTCTGTTTTCTTATATGGTTTCTGCTTCTTTGTCTTCCCATTTTGGCTGCCTTTCTGTGTCTGCTTCTATGTGCTAAGCACAGCTCCTAAATCTCCTGGTCTTATTAGTGTGGCTTTGTGTAGTAGGTGTCCAGTGGCACAGTCCTGAGAGGAGTTCAGCTGCAGACCAAGTTTAACCCCAGCCTGTGTCTCTCTGAGGCCACCTGTTAAGATTCAGCAAGCAATCTACAGATGCTGTGCTTATAGTTGCCTCAAATAAATCTAGTAGCCATCTGATACCATACATTGTTATTACAATATAAATGACTATATTCCCTATGCTATACTTCACATCTCCATGACTCTTTTGTAACTACCAATTTGTACTTTTTCTTTTAATGATTTAAAAAATTTAAAATTATACTTGACATGCAACAAACATTAGTTTCAGGTGTACAACATGGTAATTTATACATTTATGTAACCCTTATGACACCATACATAATTATTACAACACTTCTGACTATTCTCCAGGCTATACTCTACCTTCTGATGACTATTTTGTAACTACCAATTTGTGCCTTTTAATCCTCTCCCCCTTCAGCTATCCCTCAACTCCCCAATCTGACAAGCATCAACATACTCTTTGTATCTATGAGTTTGTTTGTATTGTTTTTTATCCTGTTCTCTAGATTCCAAATATGACATTTGTCCTTCTCTGTGTCTGACTTACTCCACTCAACACAATACCCTCTAAGTTCATCCACATTATTGCAGATGGCAAGATTTCATTTTTAAGTAATATTCCATTAAATATATATACCATCTCTTCTTTACCCATTCATCCATTGCTGAACACCCAGGATGCCCCCATATCTTGGTTACTGTAAATTTGTGTTTTGTGTTTCATTGAGTAAATACCCAGAAGTGGAATAACTGGGTCCTTCTTTGTTTTTCATTATGGCCTTCTTTTTAATGTTTGTTTTGTCTGGTATAAGTATTGCTCCTCTGGCTCTTTTGTTTGTTTCCATTTTTATGAAACATCTTTTTCATCTATTTACTTTCAGTCTGTGTGTGTCATTCAATCTGAAGCGGGTATCTTGTAGGCAGCATACGTAAGGGTCTTGTTTTCTTATCCATTCAGTCACCCTGTCTTTTGACTGGAACATTTAATCCATTGACATTTAAAGTAGTTATTGATAGATATGTAGTTATTGCCATTATATTATTCATATTTTTTATCTTTTTCTTCTTCTTCTTAAAGAAAGCCTTCCAACATTTCCTATAATACTGGTTTGGTGGTGATGCACTCTGATAGCTTTTTATTATCTGGGAATCTCTTTATCTGTCCTTCAATTCTAAATGATACCTTTGCTAGATAGAGTAATCTTGGATGTAGGTCATTGCTTTTTACCACTTTTAATATTTTATGCCAATCCTTTCTGGCCAGCAAAGTTTCTGTTGAAAAATCAGTTGATAGTTTTATGGGAGCTCCCTTATAGGTAACTAATTATTTTTCTCTTGCTGTTTTTCAGGTTCTGTCTTTAACCTTTGACATTTTAATGATGATGTGTCTTGGTGTAGGCCTCTTTGGGTTCATCTTGTTTGGGACGCTCTGTGCTTCCTGTGCTTGTATGTCTGTTTTCTTAGCCAGGTTTGGGAAGTTTTCAGTCATTATTTCTTCAAATAGGTTTTCAATTCCTTGCTCTCCCTCTACTCCTTCTGGAACCCCTATAATGTCAATGTTGGTATGCTTGATGTTGTCCCAGAGGCCCCTTAAAATATCTTCCTTTTTTTAAAATTCTTTTTTCTTCTTGCTTTTATGATTGGGTGTTTTCTGCTACCTTATCATTCAAATTGTTGATTAGATCCTCTGATTCATGAAATCTATTATTAATTCCCTTTAACGTATTCTTCATTTCAGTTATAGTATTCTTCATTTCTGACCGGTTCTTTTTTTATGTTTTCTATCTCCATTTTTATGTTTCCCATTTCTTTGATGAAGTTCTTACTGAGATCATTGAGCATCCTTATAACCCGTGTTTTGAACTCTGCATCTGGTAGAGTTCTGGTAGATTGCTTGTCTCCATGTTGTTTAGTTCTTATTCTGGAGCTTTGTTTGTTCTTTCATGTGGGACATATTTCTTTGCCCCCCCCCATTTTGGCTGCCTCCATATATTTGTTTCTATGTATTAGGTAGGGTTGCTACATCTCCTGATCTTGGTGGAGTGGCCGTAGGTAGTAGGTGTGCTGTGGGGCCCAGTAGGTCACAGTCTCCATAATCACCTGAACTATGGCCCCAGGTGTGTCTTTTGTGTGGGTTGTGTGTGCCCTCCTGTTGTAGTATAGCCTTGATTGCTGTTGGCACACCAGTGAGAGGGATTGACCCTCAGGCTGATTAATTGGGAGGACTTGCTATGACTACAGTGGAGAAGCTGTTATGCAGGAGCTGACTCTATGGAGCAGGGTTCATTTTAATGGGGCTCTGATGCCTGCCAATTCTGCTCTTGAATGTGTTATTTATGGAGGTGGTTGGATTGTGCTCTGTTGTGGTCTGAAGCTGGTTACTGGGTTTGCTAGTTTGGGGACCTTTTTGGAGATGCTCTGGTGCAAGCCAAGTCAATCCACTGCTTGTGCCCTGCCCGGGGCCACTTGGTATGAGCTACAAAGTGATCTGTAGATGGTTGCCACTTATTCAAGGGCTAAGCCTTGAATTGAGGCCAGCTGCCACTAGTGCTTAGCAAGAAGTACGAGGCATGCTGAGGCCAGATGTTGCTTGTTTGGGTGTTGTGAACCTTTGAGAGGTTTTAAGAAAGTCCATAGTTTGAGCCAAGACAGGCCATTTGTATGGAAAAACCACTGGAAGTGGCTTTGGTGCGCCCACAAGTTGGATCGGGCAGGGTTTCAGGGAATCACTGTATCAGGATGAACTGTATTAGGCTGATGGAGACTCAGACATGGAGCCCACTTGTGTCTGCATACCATATGAGGGAAGGACTCATCAAAGGAATAATGGCTTCTGCCAGCACTTCTGTTCAGGAGAAAGCTGCCCCTCTAGACCTCACCCTGCATTCAGACAGTTCAGTTCTTCCTCATATATCCATGGCACCTTTTGAGCTGCTTCCCCAGTGCTGGAACTAAGAGTGAGTGAGTCCGTCAGAGAGTAAGTCTGTGCACAGGTCCTTTAAGAGGAACATCTGGGACTCCAGCCCCCAACCCTCTCACTCAGCCACAATCTCTGCTGGTTCGCACAGCCAGAAGTTATGGGGACTTCTCCCCCTGACACTGGAACCCTGGGCTGGGGAGCCTGGTGTGGGGCCAGGACTCCTCACTCCTCAGAAACCAAGGTTTTGAGCTGCTGCACATGGGTTTGAGACCAGCCCATTTCACATCACTGCCTCTCCTACCAGTCTGGACGTTGCTTCTTCTGTATGTCTTTAGTTATAGGACTCTGTTCAGTTAGACTTCAGGCACTTCTCATTGATGTTTGTTCTGTGTAGTTTTGTTGTCATTTTTATGTGGTCATGAGAAGAGGCAAGCACAGTGTTTACCTACTCCTCTATCTGACCAGAAGCCAAGAATTGTCTTATTTTCAACTAGGCTTCATTTTTCCCCTGAAATAGGTAAAAATTTCTTTAAGTGTGGGCAAGAGGAGACTGTGTCACTTTTCTTATGCTTTACATCGCTATGCTCAGATGTGTGTGGAATTACTCATAGTCCTTGAGGAAGTCCTTTTTGAAAACAGAAAAAAATAAACTAATTACTTTATGGTTCCAATATTGGCGCAGTCACTTGAGATTGTTTCTGTCAAGACTCTCTAGAGAGCACTCACTAGAGTGATGGAGGTTTTGGTTTGTGACAGAGGGGCCTCTTGTGTTTAGTTCTGAGATAACATACAATATATCCTTTGTAATAGAGACATGCCTGCTGTTAAAAATATACAATTCTTGTCATATGGATCTTAAGTCCTTTATTTTTCCTCAAAATGTAAGTTTTATTATTTTTCTTTCAGAGCTCAACAGAAAGTATGTTATTTCTACTGATTGCATCAGGAGTTATGCTGAATTAGGAGAGAAGTCTTGTTCAGATTTCATAGCTTTTGTGTTCTCTTTAGGGTCTCAGAAATAGGCACAATTGACCAAACTAAATGAAGAAAAGTAGTACTTATCACCTGCAGAGATTAAAGTCTTATCGTTCCTCACAGTGGCTTCTAAAAAGACAGAGAATTACAAAAACCATTTTTTAAAATAAATAAATTAGAAAAACTTAAGTTTAGATTAATTCTGTGGTTAATCTGGCCATTACATTTGAAGGAAGAGATCTAGTATGAAACTTTAATTGACTGCTAGTTAAAATTCCTGCTGAAAAACTAGGTAGGGCTCTGGTGCATAAAAATACAGCACAAAGAAATGTTTAAAAGCCCACACCTGGTTTTGGATCCTGCCCCTAACCCTTAATTAAAATTACCTAACTTCTTTTAGCTTCAGTTTCATCTATAAAAATGGTGAAAGATGATATTTACTCCTTTAGGTGATTGTGGATAATAAATGAGATTATGTAATAAAGCACTGAATACTGAACTCAGTGCCTAATACACAGGCATAGGACTTAGTAAATGTTGTCATCATCATCATCATCATCATCATCATCATCACCACCATGGCAACCTTGTGAGCTATGTAGCACAGATGGGGGCAGATTTATTTTTATTTGAACAGATGAAGAAATAGGCTAAAAAGGGTTAAGTGACTTATCCAAAATGGTGGAGCTTATTGTTGACAATATCAGGCAGGGAAAGGACCCTTCCTGACTCCTCGTCCAGTTATATTTCCACCAAACTATAGTTTGCTTGTACTTTGGCAATAAGTGTATTTCTCATTAGGTTGCATAGCTTATGGTGTTATTGATACTATACAGTATTAAGCATTTCATTATTTCTTTCTATAGTTAAGTACAGCCCCTAATGATGGCCAGACGTCTTAATGAACAGTGACAAATGGCAGAGGAAGAATGTGGAGAGACTCCATATCCCCTAGATTGTTTCACCAGAGGAGTGCCAGAGAGACATTCTCAGTTCTCAAGATGCACTAATTAGAAACATTAAAATTGACACTGTGTCAGATTAAGGATTAAATAGGTAAGCCAATACGCTAGTGTGAGCTTCTCAGTGCACACAAATCTCTCATGCTTATTTCCTTTCATTCTTAGGAGTCAAAAGAATTCCATATTTTGTTTGTTTATAAGCCCTGCCAGGTGGGCCTCACACTGAAAGTAATAGCAAAGCAGTCTGATGACCCAGCCTCCAATTCACCAGTGGTGACTTCTCACTTTTCCCACTGTTCAAGTTAACTCGCGTCTTATGTCATACACATGCAAAGATGAATTTGCCAAAAATTCCAGGAAACTATAATGATGATGACCATTTATTGAAACCTACTATTGGATGACACTATACATGACCTTTATAGATGTTATTATGTTTGTTTAATCCTAGCAACCTGTCTAAGGTTAACACACATTGATAAAACTTTGAGATTTGATCTATCTCTATAAGATGAGTTCTTTCCACCATACTGCCCTAGGAGGGCCCGATTCCCTTACTGTGTGATTTTAGACAAAGACCCTTCCTCTCCCTGGATCTTACTTTCCCCATGTGTGGAATGAGGGGGTTGGACTAGATGCTTTCTAAGGGCCCCTTCTCTTGTAAGATTTTTAAGATTCCAAAAGTTTCCCATATGATGCCATGTTTAATAGTAAGTAAACTGAAATGGTTCTTGATTTTCTTCAAAAATAGCCATTCTCCTAGATGTACTGTATACCTCTGGCAGTAAGCAAATCGTTGTAGAAACATAATCTAGCTAGAAAAGCTAGATACTAGATCTTTATCCACAAGAGAAGACATCTCAATATGCTTTGAGCTCTGGCAGGAAAGCCTCTGGGGTTGTGTTATATACTGAATGTTCATGTCTCCTCAGATTTAAATGGTGAAGCCTAATCCTCAATGTTATGGTATTAGGTCACAAGGATAGAGTCCTTAGGAATGGGATTAGTGTTCTTATAAGAAGAGGCCTGGGTGCTACCTTTTTCTCTTTCTGCCAAGTGTGGTTACAGTGAGAAGTTGGCAGTCTGCCGCCAAAAAGAAAGGTCTCCCCAAAATCTGACCATGCTGATCTTGGACTTCTTAGCCTCTACAACTGTGAGAAATGAATGTCTTTTTGAGCCACCCAGTCTATAAGATTTTGTTATGGCAGCCTAAACTGACTAACACAGGTTGGAAGAGTAGAGGGATCAAAAGGTGACCTAGAGCATCAGCCATTGCTAGCCACATGCACTGCATCTTACATGAGTTTAGGGGGATTTCAAAACTTGGGAGGGGGAGGAATCCAGAGATCACATGCCTGACCCTTATCTCTTTAGCTTCATCTCTTCTTGCCGCACTTCATCTTGCCTCTTTTGCCTCTATTGCACTGTACCCTCACTTCCTTTATCTTCTTGATCGGGTTCTGCTTTTTTTGCCACCATCTTTACAAATTTGCTCTCTCTGTTTGGACTCCTTTCCTAACCACCCTCCCTTCCTCCTTCCATTACTTGACAAAGATCCTATTCAATCTTCAACATTCAGTTCAGATTGTCTATTTTCCATAGCATCTTTCCTGATTGTTCTCCAGTCCCACAGCTCACGCCAAGGCAGGTGCCTTTCCATGATGATCCCAGAACACCCACATTTTTATTCTCTCAGAGTTCTTGCCACACTGTTTAGTAAACACCCATTATCTGTTCATCTCACCTGAACCGTAAGCCAGGGGCTTTTCCTTCTTTCTTTGTTTCTTCAGCCCCTAGCCCAGAGCTGGGTGCATAAGAGGCTCTTAGTCAGTGTGTGACAATTGGATGTGATTAGGACAATCCATAGTGAACACTGAAATGGGTTGTCATAGAGCCCAATAACATTTGGATCCTTTTCTCAAGGAGCTCTCAATTCAGTAGGAAGTAGCTGGTTTCCAGAGAGCAGACCTGGCATTGCTTGTGGGGCTGGGTGTCAAACAAGATGTTTTCAGGAACACATGTATTCAGAATATGTATTCGGGATGCCGTGGACATCCTGCTACTATTTCCTCCCTCGCCATCATATGGCAGGTGCCTTGGCCATCTTACTATCCATGGAGGTCATAAGAGAGGGAACAGGGGCACATATGGCCATACACTCTATACTCCCCTTGCTGAACTGTGTGCCTTGGCACAGGCCTGTATCTGTGTGGAGGGAGAGGTTCTTTTCCTTGTTATAAAGACATTCGCCATTCACCAAGCCATGTACCTAAGGAGCCGCTTTTACCCAAGGAGGTGCATTTTTCTAATTTGCACAAAGGAATCCTATGGTCTAATTGGTAGTCCTGATGTTTTGTATCTCAGAATGAGCAGAAGAGTGGATACTAGTGGCACTTCGAGCTTCTTAAACCTGGCACTGCCATTGTAGGTCTGTTCTTACACTTCCAGCCCTAAAGAAGTAAGGGTAGTCTTTGGGACTGTAGAGGAAAGGTATTCACTCTGTGCAGATAAGAACTGGAATGTCAGAACTGGAGATTAGAACCAAGAAGATTGCCCACAGTAATATCTACAGGGTAAAGTATTTCTCTCCTTTACATTAGTGTTAAGAGTCAAGAATAGGCCCTGGTAAAATTGGAGTGAAGATTATTCTGAGTTCAAATTTCACTTAATATGTCATTTAAGTCATATGAATCTCTGTTTTCAGATCTGTTGGTGAGGTGAAGGGGGAATGTGTACAACCATTAGCTTGAATACTGTGGCCTCACATGGTAGAGGATCATGTTGAATAAATGTGTTTTAATTTGTTGTAGACCTTTGCTCAATCTCCAGAGTCTTTGAATAATCATCTTTGCTAATTGTTACTAATTTAATAGATGCCTCTACAGAGGAGAGACTTCTTTCTCCAACTATTCCCAAAAGTCACTAAATTTCTTTAAAGGATTTTTAGCAGAGGGTGACATGGTCAGTTTTGTGGATCAGAAAACTCATTTTTGCTGGTGAGTGTATCTCCCAGGGTGAGTGGCAAACATTAGATAAAATGTATGTGAAAAACTCTTGACATGGTTGGTACTCAATAGATGTTCATTGTTTTGGTTGTTAAATTATATCTTATCAGCTGAAGTGTGACCTTAGAGGAATAACTTCCTATCCCAGGATCTCAGTTTCTCCATCTGTAAAATTCAGGTGATCTCTACAGTTTTGTTAGCTTATTCATTCATTCATTTATACCTTTGGTTCTTTTCTTTCTTAATGACTCTCAGCTCAGATAACCTGGGTTTTCCTCCAGTCTACTTTATTAGAACTTTAATATCTTTAACCTGATATAATTTCCATTTGATTTTGGGATTTCAATTAAAGTTTTAAGATACATGGTGGTATTCTCTGAAAAGAGGCAGTTATAACAGGTGGCCTCCAAGAAGAATTCTGTAAATGAGAAAAGAGACTATTTTCATAGCTTTTGTGGCTGCCTTTGTCCTCCTTTTGGTAAGTTACTCCTTATTTTTACAGGCCCGCAAGACATCGAACAAAGAAGGACATACAATTTAATTAGCTAGAGATTAGACATATTATTTGACATCAATAAAATTTTATTTTGGTAGGAAGGAAATAATTGATTGCTCAACCATTTACAGTTGTATTAGATCAAAAAGCTAGGCTGATGCCAGTCATGTTAAATACTCATTTTAAAAAATCATTTACTCTGCTTTGTATAGTGTGGAAGAGATAGATGCTGCTCTCCAGGAACTTGGTCTATTAGGAGAGTAACTGAAACAAAAGCAGCCTCTCTTCAGGGCATTTGCAAAGGTGTCAGGTGCTGTAGGAGTAAAAGGGAGAGAGGGAACCATTTTGTCTGGGATGTCTTAGAGAAGATTCTTGGAGAAGGTGGGCTCTGAGATGTGAGTTGTGCCTTAAAAGACACATGTAGCAAGGATCCCTAATTAAGAAGCAGCTAGCACAAAGGCCCATGGGTAGGATAGTGCAAGGCATGTTGGAAAATGGTGAGGATATCAGTGTGGCTAAGAGCTAGAAGGCACCAACGTGTAAGTGAGAGTTGAGGTTAAATTGTAGAGGACATTAAAAGCCAAGCTGAGGACTTTGACTTTATTCTCTGTGCAGTGAAGTGCCAGCAGTCCCCTACCCACCACCTCAGGTAGGATTTGCATATAATGTATCAAAGATTTTTGATTGAGAGAGTAATCATTATAGTCCTGTTCAAATCACTTATTCATGGTAACAGAGAAATTTGGTCTTTTTTCAAGTTTTGTGAGGTATCAGTTCAAAAAAGAAAATGTTTTGTTAGTTATTAGTATATAAGAGAGGCAATGAGGAGAAGCTGTGAGGTACTGCACCAGGGATCTGAGTTTGAGTAATGGCTTGGTGGTGTGCCCAGTATGTCACCTGAAGCAATTCACTTCCCTTCTATGAGCCTTCATGTGCTCATCTCTGAAAGAGGGGTAATCATTTTCTTCTCAGATGGTTATGTTAATCAAATGATATAAGTGAGAAAATATTTTTGTAAACTCTAAAATAATATATGAAATACTAAACTCTAAAGTACTAAGTAATAACTATTTTTTGTTAAGAATAAAAAGTTTCAGTGAAACTGCATTCAAAAGAAGAGAGTCCTACAGGCATTTAAATCCATTTAGCTTAAGGTCTGTGGGGGAGGAGTTCCCTCCTAATTTCACATTCCACTCCAGGGCCCCAGGCCTCCTTACATTAAAAAAAAATTGTACTGCTCCACAGTCAACACGAGTTTAACTTTTTTCACTAGAGCAAGCAATCTTTGAGCTTAGAGCCTTAATTATTAATTCCTTCATTCATTCCATAAGTGACACTATTATATGCCAATTACTGTTCTAGGCACTTGGAATACACTGGGGAGCAAACGAAAAATCCCTGCTCTAGTGGAGCTTACGTTCTATTGTGTGGGGATGGGTGAGGTAGAGGGGCAAGCAATAAGCAGTTAAACATAATAAAAATGTATAGTGTATGAGAAGAAAAATAGGGTGGAGTGAGGGGGGGTTGGGTATGCTTAGTGTGAGAGTAGTTTACAATTTAAATTAAAAAAACTTATGTTAAAGACTTTGTAAATAGAATAGCCCTAAACAAATGTCAAAGATTTATACTTTTAGAAAAGTTTGAAACTGCCAAAGTTGTCACATCTTTTTGTACACTGAGGATTATCTCACTTTAACAAACTTTATTCATTCATTTATTCATTCATTCATTCATTCATTCAATATTTATTGAATGCCTGTTTAACTGAGTGAATAAATGCTGATAATAATAATAATAGCCATTATTACAGAATGTCTACTATGTTTTAAGCATTATTTATATAGGATCTCATTTAATCTTTGTAATAACTCACTAAGAAGACATGTCCCAAATGAGCAAAACTCTAGACTGTAGGCAGTGAGTCTTATTAAGGGAACCTTTCTTTCTGAAAAGTTAAAGTAGGAAGAAAATGGCTTCGATGGGGATTACTGATGTCTTTCGGATTGGCAGGATGAGCTGCTTATCAGGTTCTGGTATTGTCTCCCCTTCCATTGTCTTTGGTGCTTTATCAGAGGTCACCAGTGGATTCAAGATGTGTCTATTTGAAAGAGGTTTTTGTCTCAGCTCCTGGGGTAAACAGGTTGATATGGTTAGTGGTCAAACTTTATCATACAAAATTGAGAACTCCTGTATTAAAATCCTCCATTTTGTAAGATGAAGTCATGTGCCCCTTCACTAGAGAGGGACAATATTAAGGAAATTAAGAGAGTGGTTATACATTTTAGCTTTTCTACATTATAGCTACCAAATTAATAACAAATATAACATTATGTTCCAGTTAGACTCACTAAGAAAGGAAAGTCTCAGCCTCCAGATTGAATAGTAGATAACTAATCAGCTAAGAGGAAATGAGGATGAAGGGACTTGGAAAACCTACAATTGGGAACCAAGAAGAAAAACAGATGAGAAGTCCTGGTCACACTTCCAGTCCAGGCTGGTGGGGCTCAGGGGATAGACCCAGTCACTCCTTCCTCTCCTCTCCCTTCAGTACTATAGCTCACTGTGCGTGTCTGGTTGTTGAGGTGGAGATCCAGCTGGAAATGACACTACTTTCTGCTAGATGAACAACAAACAACCAGAGAGAGAGCTCTATGAAGTTTTGCCCTTTAAATTTATAATAACTCTTAAATCCATGATCTCCTTTCCATATCCAAAGCCACTGCTTCACCACCACTTTACTGGTTTACTAAAATAATCTTTTAAATTTTAAGCTTTCTAATATCCAAATTTGACCTTGTCACTTACCTTTTTGAATAATTCAGTGACTCTCTACTTCCTGTAGAATAATGCCAGACTCAATATGACATATAAGTCTTTCTTTCCTCCCAGTTATGTGACCAGACCTTTAAGGTTCAGCTCAGCCTCCTCTATCCAGGCAGCCTCCCCTGATCACTGGCATACTTCTGTATACTTGCTTTTGTGGATTCTTTATACAATGTTGTTTTAATTACACAGTTTCCTAATTATTCGCTTGCTTTTCTTTCTCTGTACCATGTTTCCAGGTACTTGAGACAAGCATTATTCATTTTGTATCCCAACTATTTTGTTAGTCACCACATCTAACTCTGATAACGTACCCTTCTTGTCTCCATGGACACATCCTGCCTCTCTGGTACATATCATTTATTTCTCCTTCCCTAGCATTCCTTTTCAAGTCACTTCAATTCATACCATTTACCAGGCAGTGTCGTAGTTTCTGGAAATAGGAATATAAGGAATATATTATTGCTGTTTTGTGGCTCTCATGGTCTTGTCGGGAGACTGCTGGAACAGACATTTTTTTGTGCAGTCTTTAGAGCCTGCAGAGATTTTATAGTGGCCTCAGGGAATTTCTTTCCTCTAAGTCTTCAACAGGGGAGGCCCTGCTCACTCTCTTATTCTTGGGATTCTGCAGAAGCTTTTGTTTGGGTGGGAGGCAAAGGGATTCCGCTGCAAAAAAACAAACAAACCCCCCCCCTGCAATTGTTTGGATACCATTTTAAAGTAAGACATACTGTGTTAAGCACTATACAAACAACCTAAACAAAAGAGACAGACACTCTTTCTTCTTGTTGGCAAAAGTCAGTTTCTTTGATAAGCCTCAGCCTACTTACCCCCACCTACCTTGTGGAAGAATACTCTCTTTTCACCAGTATGTAAATTGGAAATCTTCAGATATGGAGAGGAGGGGGGCGGGAGGAGAGGGTGGGAAGAGACAACATTTTAGCTATTTCAAAGCATTGAGTTTCCTGGAGAGGACTTTAGCTGAGTCCCCTATACCCAGGGCAGGGTTAGTGACTCTTACGTACCAGTAGAATATTCTACATTGACCTTGGTGAGAGCCCTGACCACAGTGTGATGCTACTGCCCATTTTATACGTGTCAATGCCCTCACCACCATGGGAGAATGTGAGCCTCTTGAGGGCATGGCCTCTCTGTGTCCTGAGTGCCTGACAGTGGGCCTTGCAGAGAACAGATGCATATTCAGATTTGAGGATGAAAAAGAAGAAGTATAAGGGGGTTTGCAAGCAGCAGATGTAGAGGAAAATCTTGACCATATAGGGCCACCCATTTCTCAGCATAAAATCTGGACCTGAAGACTGAGAAAGCATGGTCATGGGTGGAAACATTCAGGGATTCAACTTTCCAAGCATTCTAGATGACATTTTTGGGAAAGCATGTCTCACCTCAAGGAATCTAGCCCTTCTCTAAGCCTGAGCTGAGAAGGGGCAGGTTGTCTTTGAATTTCTTCTGCGTAGCAGGGACTTGAATCCAGAGGCTGAAGTGATGTTATAGTATTTCTAATTCTTAGAAGTTGTCACTTGACCCAAAAAGGCTTTAGGTCAATACTTTAGGAAGGCATTGATTGTGGCATCAGAGAAACTAGTGTTTCAGAAGCACAAGCTCAAGGCTCTGTCCAAGCTATGTTAATCTATGAGTGTTTTAACCTTAACTCTCCATCCCCTCCGACTCCTATACCCTGCCAGAAATTCAGGTCACTGAAAGTGATGGGCGTATTCGAGGAGGTCATTTTTGTAGTTTGCTAAGAATTCAGGATTCCTGTTTGAATCTGCAGCCTCCTGCTGAGAAGGACAAGTCTCTTCAACCTTGACAGCCACAATTTTGCACCATGGGAGAAGAAGATACTTTAAAAAAAATTCCGATTGATTGATAGTGATATTTTAGTTTAGTTTTATTTTGCTTTGGCCACCGTGATGGTAACTTCCAATTCTTCACCCAGGGAAATCACTATTTCACTTTCTTTCATTGCCTAGGGATAGTAAAATTTCTGCAAACTTTTTAGACATAAGAGTTTTGCAAAAATGCATATCCATCATTAGGAAAGTATCTTCATTAACACTTAAACAATGGTTCCTTACTCACCAAAGAGTTAATCTATGTTAAACCTATCTGTTGACATGCAAATTTTAGCTTGCTTACCCCAGATTTTACCTGCTCCACTCACCTCTAAGACCTTTGAGGAGACCTTTGAAAGAATGTTTCCAGTTTTTATGTCTTGCTGTTTCCCTAACCGACAGAATTTCAACAAGCGGTGGATCTGTAAGAATGGCTAAAGAGCAGAGGCATCTGCCAAACTAAAAACTGCTTGCTTAATACAGGAAAATTCATTCAGCCTTGTTTTTATAACATATTTTACAATTTATTTTTATTAATGATGTTTATCCTGTGAGCATCCAGAGATGTACAATGAGAATTACAAAGGCTACATTCTAGAACTTGAAAAAATCATAAGCCTGTCTTAACAGTTAATGCGCATGCCCATGAGGACCGGAAGTAATATATATCCATTATTGGTATTCATTACTATTTTATATATTGTCACACAAAGGTAAGGGATCAGCTCAAACTGATACGCTTTTGAGTATATGGCTGTTTGTCAAATGGGCCACTGAATCTACTCACTGCTGTAGCTGTGGGGTAAGAGAAACTTTGTTTCAGACATGTTGTAACTTTACCATAAATTAACTTGTCTGGACAAGACAGTTTGTTTGCTTTTATTGTCCTCAAATTAAACTACTCTCTGACTTTCAATTTGTCTTAAATGTTTGATTAAACACTGGGAGAATTGTCAATATCGCTCAACTTCTAAGTCGTTAAACATCCTAATCCTTCACATTCCTTGGGGCTGAGTCCATTTTCTTTCAAATTTCTTTCAAGTGCCTCAGTAACATCAGATGTCAGGAGGGTTAGAGCCTTTACAGTGGCGCTGCAGTCTGGTGATCATCCTCTGTGTGGGAGGTGTGGGGCTTGACTTGAGGTCTACAACCCACTAAAGACTAAATAAAAAATAAGCTTAGGTTAATGCATTCTGAAGCAGATGGAAACCCATGCATGTAGTTGTTTCAGAAGAACTCCAGTTACCCCTGTGTGCTCATACCTGCTTCCCTCAAATAGACAGCCAATGGAGAAACTTTTATCATGCTTAGTTGAGATCCCAGTTGTTGAAATTAAAGAGATTAATGCATTCTCTTGAGCCCAAACACCTGTTCATCCTGTATCCCCTACCACGAATAATCAGTTCTTCAATTATGATAGGCCTGTTGAGAAAATTGCTCATCTTCTTCTTATAATTATTATGCCTTCTCAAAATGAATATTTAAAACCAAGGTTTGTCAAGAGCTATGTCCAGTTGTTAGGTCTGCACAATGGTATGTGAGTAGGGCATAAGCAAAACTGGGGTTTAATATAAAAATAAAATGCTTGGGATTTCTCAGTCTTATCCTACTAGAATACCAAAATCCCATTCTAACCCCTTCCCCTGCCTTTTAAAAACACCCCTGTTCACTAATACATGTTAAAAAAGAAGATAATTATCATAAGGTATCTGTATGATTACAAATTGCAAATCCTCCTTCTTTGGCAAAATGACGTGATTGATTTTGGAATCTGAATCTCTTTGTGATATAGTGCTTAGAAGTGACCATTTCAGCAAAGGCAAAGGAGGCTTAGGCATGCTCAGAAAAGAGTGCTGCACAAATACAGAGAATCACACTGAATTGCCAAAGATTATTTTAATGGCTCAAACCCCTTCCTGTTACAATAGTGACAGGAACATCTTTAAACTCTTCTTTGAAGAACTTGTGAATTGAAATAGGAAATGTTTTAATAACTTTAAATTATTTGAAACTTTGTGTTAGAATTTTCAGGATGAGTGATTTTCATGTTCTCCCTTGTTCATTAAGCAGAAGCAGTCTTTAATGCATTTTCCTTCTATAATATACATATTATTTATAAGATTATGTATAGCATTGTGTTGCATAGAAATATACCTCTTTAGGATGACTATAGTTTTACAGAAAATATGCATAAACCCATTCTCTGAAAAGCTACATTTCAGAATAATGTTTTTTTTTTTCCCTTTGGAACTAAGAAAAGAAAAATTAGGTCTGGTTGTAATTTTTGTTTGCGAGTTTATATAAATGGTGACAAATATCAGACTATTTTATACATCAGAGGATAATGATACATCAGTTTCCTAATTCTGAAATCACCGTTAGTTGTCGCAATGGAAATGAAGATTTCACTCAAGCACCTGCCTGAAACAGAAGTCCTTCTGACAGACTGTGCATAACCTCTCATTAAATCAGCATGCAGATGACTAACCAGCAGATGCTGCTGACATGAACCCAGATGTAATCTCTTTAACCTTGTCCTGTAAGGCATGTACAAGTTGTGACCGGGGAATTCAAAGTAAATTAGGTTTTATGTGAAAGTCTATAATCTAAATTCAATTTGATTAAAACGATGCCCCCTGATTTGTGTTTGCCATGAAATATTTCATTGCAGCTATTAGCAGTGTCATTTTTTAAAAAAATTTGTACACCTAAGTCTATTTACATCTATGTCTCTTATTTTTAAGATGACCAGTTTTTCATCACTGCCCTGTCTCCACATTCTTAAAACAAAGAGGCTTTTAAAAGAAGAAGATATAAGCAAACTATTTATCAAAATAATCCACTGAGATGGCAAATGTTATCTGTTTCAGGAATTTATGGTAAAAGGGTCACTTAACAAGTTCAGATATCATTGTTCTCTATGTTGCAAATATTTTCTCTATATTTAATGTCAGACTATTAGGACTCCTTTATTATACATTAGCATAATCCTGCAACTATCTTATTAAATTAATCATTCTCATCAACACAGTTCCTCATGGTAATTCAGTCCGAGATAATAAAAAATCATCAGTCATTACCAGGATTCCTCTGTTGCTTTTACATTTCCTGTTTTTAAGTATATTTTTAAGTATGCAATTCCACTTTCTGAGGATAAGCTACAGAGAATTTAAAACACCTTGGCTTCAGCTATCTTTTGAGGTGGGAGCTGAGTTACAGGAAATTTTACAATGTATTTCTTAACACTATGGTTTTTCCATCCTATTGCTATAACGCTCGGGTTTGAATGAACTAATGCTTAGCAGACCCTAACCCTCTCCCCTTATACCCGTCACCTAGACATTTGCTGCTTGGCCTCAATGTACTCCTGAGAAGCAAGGTGCAGGGGCTGAGATACAGGGTGTTAGAGAACCTTAGGAACACACTCAGGAGGGAGAAAACTGAGGGAAGCCCATGGTATTTACTGTTGGGGACCTCAGTGAACTTCTGGATAAGCTAGTGCTCCCTGCTGAAGGTTGCTTCTGCTATTGATTGATTGGTTCTATTATGAGTTTGTTTTATGCTGTCTTAACCTAAAGCATCCTCCATGAGCAGTGGTTGAATTAGAATGCATACTGGATTGGGACTCCAGAGACTAGAATTTTAATATTGTCTCTTACCTTTTGATAACTATCTGTGTGGCCTTGGGCTAGTCTTTTACTTTAGATGGGCATTTATACTACTGCATAGATATGTGGCATCATCCTTTTTAAAATTTACTAACTGAAAAATTTAGAATTTAAGGTATAATTTACATTCATTAAGGTACCCAAATCTTAAGTGTAGACAAGGATTAATTTTTAAATATGTATACATTCATTTGACCAACACCCAGGTCAGGATGTAGGACATCCCCGGATCCCAAGCAAACTCCCAGGTTCTCCCCAGCCACTCTTTGGATGGCTGTCACTAATTGAAATATGAGCTGTGCCTTAATATATAAAAGTCTTGATCTCATTTAGCTGAATCTGTTTGGACACCATCCACTTAATAAATGTTTAATACATATTGTTCCTCTTTAGAAATGACTCTGACTTTTCTGCAGTCTCTTTTTTTAAAGCAAATGGAGTTCCTAAGTAACCTATTACTCCCTGAGTCTTAGGCTGACTAAGAAAAAACCCAAAGGACTCTCCTTAGGTTCCTGAGAGGCCAACAATAGCATAAGGGCTAAGATTCCCTAGCGCCTAGCTCCAACATTCTAGGTTTCAATTTGGCATCTGTGTAAAAAACAAAAGCAATTGCTTTCACATGTGACACTGGGCATACAGTGCCAAATTGATTAACAATAACACCACAATATTGATGTAGAGCTTAGGATTTTCTAATGAATTTTTGTGTATATTACCTTCTTGGATCTTCAAGTTACTCTGCAAGGTCTGTGCTATTCCTCTCTTTTACAGAGGAGAGTATGAAAGCTCAGAGAGTGGAATGACTTGCTCAGGATCACACAACCAGGAAGTAAAAGTATTTGAATTTTACTTCAGGTTGTTCCATTCTGACCTCAGAGCCACTTAAAACAGTAGAAAAACCTCCAAAACCTTGACCCTGTGTTCCAAAATGCCATTTTCTCTGTCTCTGTCTTTGTCTCTGTCTCTGTCTGTCTGTCTGTCTCTCTCTCTCTGTATATATCTTTTTTTCTTTTTCTTCCTGCAAGAAAACAACCTATAGGAGTTCCTGTTTTCTTTCTATCTCACATAGAATAGTAGTTTTGTCAGTTGTTGGACCAGTGAGAAATGGCAGTGGCAGCCTGTGGGTAAATTATTCCATAAGAACATTATCGTAGAGCTGTTGTGGAAGGAAGTAATTAGTCTGAACTGGAAGCAGTGTCCAAATGGGGCAACAGAGTCTGGTCTTGCATTCAGAGGAGTAACTTGGATTTTGCAGGCTGGTCCCCAGATATTAAAATGCCCAGCAAAGAAGGCCAACTACTAGGATGTCTATCTGCTCTGAGCATTCTCCTCTTATGTGAGAAGTAGGGGCCAGAGGAAAGATTATCTTGAGCTTCCCTGTCAATAAGGTAGCCATGAGTCACAAGTGGCTATTTAAATTTTGATTACTTCAAATTAAATAAAGTTGAAAATTCAATTCCTCATTTGCACTAGCCACAAGTGCTAAATAGCCATATGGTTACCATATTGATCAGTGCAGATATAGAGCATTTCCATCACTGCAGAAAGTTCTGTTGAACAGCACTAGTCTAGAGCAGAGACAGCCTCCATCCTATTTGCTGAGAATTCTCACTCAGCACACTTAGGAAAGGTACACCCTAGACTCTGAACAAACCTATATCCACTACTTTGCAACTTGGTAACCAGTGCCTTAGGGAATAAATATTTCTTTTTCATTTCTCACCTTTGGCTCTTTTTCTTGAAGATGGAGGCAGATGTTGTATTTCAGAGGAAACAATAGTTGATTCTCTTTGTTGCTAAAATAGAAGGGAGTCAAATTTTGGGGTTCTGAAAGTGGGAAGAGAATATGAGGATCCCTACTTGAATTATATTTTTCTTTAGCTTAACTTTCCTCATGTTTACTAAACAAAAAATTTTTAGAAAACTATGCACTTAACCAATAAGAGATTAACTCCCCCCTCCACCACCACCACATAAACCAAATAGGGTCTCGCATATTTGTAGTTTTGGGGAGAAAATTAGGGGGACTGTTTCAATTTTGGTCATGAGGTAATGGAGATCTTTTGAATTTTGAGGGAGAAGGTCATGAGCATCTTTCAAATCACCTTAGATTTTAGGATGTGATTTGTGATTGTTTGTAATGCTAATAGGGATTTTCATATTTCGAATGGCTTATTAGTACCAGGAATCAAACCCTTTTATTAACGGCAGGACATCTTAAAACAATCACTAGTCATTGTTAAAGTAGGGAACAGCTCATTATTTTTTGTATCTTAAAGATTGAACCCTTCACTATGATTAATAAAGGCTAGTTGTTATCTGCTTTGGCCACAAAAAAAATCATGTACAAAAGAAACGCTTTGGTGAATTAAAAGTAAAATGGTAGCATGAACACTTGTATCTGCGCTGCTAATTAAAAGCCTTAACTTATTAGGCCTTGAGGGGGGAGGAAAAGAGAAACAAACAAGTATAATTTGCCAGATTAATTTTATGGTCTGTTCTATTTAATCAAACTATACCTTTTAGTGAAAATGACAAATCTAGGTTGTCAGAATGTGGTAGATAAGGAAGATAAAGGTCATATATTTTAATGTCACAGAAGGTCTTATTAAAGGAACCTTAATTACATTAGGTACCCATGAAACATTAATTAAATACTGTCTGAAATAATTAGGTCCAAGTTACTGATGGTTTAATTAAACTCAGTTTCTTATTTTATAAGAAAACTGAAGGTCCAGTATCTCTGTCGGCAGCATAATTGATAGTATGTCAAAAAGGCAAAATAGTAACCTTGACCAACCATGGAAAGAGAGTGATATGGCTCACAGGCCCTGTGTGCATTGACGCCATTCTCCATGTTGGCCTGTGCTGCCATGAATACCTCATGATGTGTGAGCTTCTGTAATCTCTCAGGTTCTGGATCACAAAACATGGGTGCCCTAGACTAGGGGAGGTGGATAAAATGCAGAGCAAATCCATCACCTAGGGCTTGAAAAGTTTCTGCCACGTGTGCAGAAAGATGAGATGCCTTAAACATGTACCTTTTCCTTTTAAAAAATACATTGTGCCTTTTGTTACCTCTGCACATTGTATCTCAGAAATGCTAGACACTCTTTCTGACTGCTCACAACCTGCACAGAGGGTTTCATGGCATTGAAAAAGACTGCCCTAAACTCCATCCCCATATTTATTTAGTATCTCTATGCCATAACTTTCATTGTCTTCTTTAGTTGCATATTTTGGCAGTTAAGAGCATGGGCTTTGGAATCAGACTGCAGGGTTTGAATCTTCGCTCTACCACAGTTGTGTGACCTTGGGCTAGTTACTTTTTTGATTTTGTTTCCTAATCTGTAAAATATTATATGTAATAATATCTACTTAACAGGGTTGTTATGCAGATAATGCTTTAATGTATATAAAGTATTTAATGCAAATGAAAAGTTTATGGTGAGCTGTAAAAAAATGGCATAGAACATTCTGTGGTTGACAGAATTATGGGGATTTGAGAACCAAGTGAATTAGTTGGATGTAGTTAAATGCAAGTAGAATACCAGTTCAAAATAACTTTAGAATATACCAAAAGGGAAAAATACAATATAAAAGCAAAAATATAGCTGGAGATTTTATGGACTGATGATTTGAAATGAGCTTCAGGTCTGTTTTTTGTTCGTTTCTTTTTTGTTTGGCTTTGTTTGTTTTGTTTTGTTTTGTTTCAGGTGAAGTAACCCTTGGTTGACCTCACAGATTTCAAGAACCTTGTCAGTTTACAATCCCTTATCTTTTTAATTTTATTTGTTATACCTACAGCACCTGGTATTTCTAGATGGTCTCCCATCCAGGCCCAATCCTGCTTAGCTTCCAAGATCATATGGCATCCGGCTTGTTCAGAGTTGCATGGCTGTAGGGTTGGTGATTTGGTTAGGGCAGGAGGAGAGCTTAAGTCCAAAGCACTGCACTCTAGGACAGCTAGCTCTTCTTTCACTTTGAATGAGACAAAAATAATCAGGATAATAGTATATAGTTTATAAAGTGCTTTAACATTCATTATCTTATTTCTCTTTTCAACATCTCTGTGTGGTTGGTACTACTAGTAGCCCAATTTTACACGTGAGGGAACTGAGGCATAGAGAGGTTGACATGCTTGAGATACACTTAGATCCAGGGGTTTTGACTCTATGTGCTGTGATTTCTGTCTGAGACACCACCTTCCCTGAGCTCAGCATTGTGTGTAGGGGTGGGGAACAAAGGCCTGTGGGCTCAATCTCACCAATCCCTGTGAGCCAAGGATGGATTTCACATTTTAAAAGGACAGTACCTGAGATTCTGCATGTTTAACAAGCTCCCAGGTGATACCCATGCTTCTGGTCCTTGGAGCACATGCTGCATAATAAGGGCTGTGCCTCACACCAACTCCATACTCCTAAACATACTCTTTACTTTGGATGCATGCATTAAAGACTACTTTTCATTTGCCTGTATCCTAAGGAATTGAACTTCTTTTCAGTGTTCATAGAAGGTTAACTTTCAACAATTCACATTTAAAACACCCTGAACCTTTTCTCTCCCAAATGGTGATGGCTTCTGCCTGCTACCTCTACCAGTTTGTCAGCTCTATATGCCAACAGTGGGGTGCAAAGATTGGGAGACAGAGAAACATATAACTTAGTCCCTGGCCTCCAGGGGTGTCTTGTTGAGGACTACCTACGATGCTTAATCTAGGCTCAGTTGTTCCCTTTCATCCTGCCTCTGCAGTTTTAAGTCCTCCTTCCATGATAAATGTCTCTCACAGAGACCCTATTTTCCCTCCACCTTGGGTTTTCATGTCACTATATACTCTAGATCCTTCTTCTGGGCTCTCTAGCCTTCTGCTTTGGCCTCTTTTTTGCTCCTTATTTCCTGTCCCTTGTCTGACTTCCCTAGCAGGAGCTTTCTTCATTTTTCCTTTGCTCAGTCCTTGGACCTTGGTATGGTGGTCTAGTCAATTTGCTCATAATTCTCATTGCAAAGCTCAATGCTAAGCCTCAGGAATCTTTTAGAAATGAGGTGGTCTTCTTCCAGAATATGGTCAGTCCCCTCCTTGTTTGAATCTAATCTATTGGATTTGCTAAGCATGAGTAATGTGACTTATTTCATTTCTGTTTCACACAATGCTTTTTAATCAGAGTAAATATTAATTACCTATATGCCACTTCATCATTTAGTACAATAGTTAGTACTCTGCAGTTTTTCATAGTTCAAAGAAAGTAGTGTTATTGGCTAGACTGGAGCACAGCAATCTTTACTTAATAAAGAATGAATTTCTCTGATCATCGTCCTACCCCTGATCCTTCTACTTGGACCTTGGTGTATGGTATGCCTTACTATTGTAGCCTTCTTTTACTCCAGAAGTCCTGTTATTTTAAGCCTAATGTCCAGCATGGGTCCAGAGTAGTTAAGTATCATTTTTGCTACAATCTTATCCTTCTGGCTTTCTAACCCCACTTACTTCAAACATCTCTCAATTTCTATACCCCTTAATTGAGCCTTACCACCAACCATGCTCCCCATGTCCATACTGATTAAAAGAGAATCATGGACTGTGAACACTGGAAGGAATTCATCTGATATGACTGCCTCAAAATAAGGGCAGAAACTGAAGCCCAGAAAGAAGTGATTTGTCCAAGGTCAGACAGCACACAGCCAGTGGCATAGCAAGACTAAAATCTTCACCTATTGTCCTATTCTTTTCAATATGTGAAAATTTCAGTCTTGCTAAGTCTGTTGCCTCATATAAAGTACTTCAAGTTTTACAATAATTGACATACTAGAAAATAATGTGAATGCCTGCATTCTTTCTTTCTTTTATTTCATTCATTCATTCATTTATTTTTGCCTGCATTCTTTTAAATTTATTGTACATATTTGTATTGTATTTTACTAATAGAACAGTGGCAATCATTATCTTCTCTTTGTCTATCATGAACTTTTGTGGTTTTCTTTCCTCACAGCAGTAATTTCCCAGTTAATCTTTCACACACACACACGCACGCACGCACGCACACACACACGCACACACGCACACATGCACACATGCACACACACAATTTTAAAATAATTTTTAGTTTTTAATTTCAGTTAGCATACAATATTATGTTACTTTCAAGTATACAACATACTAAATAGACATTTATATAACTTACGAAGTGATCATGCTGATAAATCTAGTATTGATCTGATATCATACATAGTTATTACAATATTATTGACTATATTCCCCATGCTATACTTCATATCCCCATGACTATTTTGTAACTACCAATTTGTACTTCTTAATCTCTTCCGCCTTTTCACCACCCAACCCTTCTCTCATTGGCAATCTTCAAAATGTTCTTTATCTATGAGTCTGTTTCCATCTTGTTTGTTTGTTTTTGTTCCTTAGATTCTACATTTAAGTGAAATCAAAGGCATTTGTCTGTCAGACTTATTCCACTCAGCCCAATACCTGCTAGGTCCATTTATGTTATTGCAGATGGCAAGATTTCATTCTATTTTAGGGCTGAGTAATATTTCATTGTATATATGTATCACCTCTTCTTTATTCATTCATCCATTGATGGATGCCCATATTGTCTCTATATCTTGGCTATTGTAAACAGTGCTGCAAAGAACATATATATTCACATATGCCTTTGAAGTACTATTTCAGTTTTTTTTTAAATAAATACCTAGAAGTAGAATTACTGGGTCTTTCTTTGTCTCTTGTTATAGCCTTTGTTTTAAAGTCTATTTTGTCTGATATAAGTATGGCTACTCCAGGTTTTTTTGCTTTGTTTTGATTCCATTTTCATGAAATATCTTTTTTATCTCTTTACTTTCAGTCTGTGTGTGTCTTTTGATATGAAGTAACTCTCTTGTAGACAGCACATGTAAGGGTCCTGTTTTCTTATTTATTCAGTCACCCTGTCTTTTGATTGACACACTTAATCCATTTAAGTGTGAAGTAATTGTTGATAGGTATGTACTTATTGCCATTTTATTATTCATATTTTTGTCTTTTTTTCTCACTTTTTTTTCTTCTTAAAGAAGTCCCTCCAACATTTCATGTAATACTGGCTTGGTGGTAATGAACTCCTTTAGCTTTTTCTTGTCTGCAAAGCTCTTTATCTTTTCTTCAATTCTTGCTGGATAGAATAATCTTGGTTGTAGGTTCTTATTTTCATCACTTTGAATATTTCGTGCCAATCTCTTCTGGCCTGCAAAGTTTCTGTTGAGAAATTGCTCCTCCAGAGGGGCTTCTACAGCCAAGATATCCCTCCCAATTCTCAACTGCCACATACAGGTGTGGAGTTAGCCCCTTTGTTATCTTTGCCCCTCCTACCAGTGTCAAGGTGGCCTCTTCTGTATGTTCCCAGTAGTAGGACTTCTGTTCACCTGGGCATCAGGTGACTATTAATGATGGCTGTTCTGTAGTTTAATTGTAATTTTTGATTTAGTTTTGAGTGAAGGCGAGTACAGTGTTTACCTACTCTGCCATCTTGACCGAAATCCATATATTTTAAAAATAGTGTCCTTTCTGAACAAAAGACCTCTTTAACCCAGCATATTTGACTCTCTGAATATTGATAATAATACACATAAATACTTCCATGAAACCTTCAAACCCTATAAAACCTCAGGAAGTGGTAAAGCTAAACCTAGGAATGAAAGAAATTTCAAGGCCAGCCATGTTGCCATCCATCCATCTATTCATTCGTTTGTTCATCTGTCAATCTCTAATGAATTTCAAGGTCTCCTCTGCCATCTTCTTCCCTTTGTCCCTTTCTTTATCTCTCAGTGAGACCACTTATAAAGGGAGAGACACCTGAAAAATCTGAGCTATGCAGAGACCTCAGTTTCTCAGCCTGGTCATTAGGTGCATAGGACCTGTGAGATAGAAGTCACAGTTTAGAAAACACATCATTTTAAGTAGTGAATTCTTCTTCCAAAGCCATTAGATTTTATTCTAATGAATACAGTATTATTCATCATTTCATTCATACAATTTTGTTTTGCTTTCTACCATTGAGAAAACAATTGGAGGGGAGGTGTCAAGGAGAGAGTATATTATTTTTATTGCTTTGTTCATATAGAAATATTCAAATTTAGATCTTTTTAAAACTTTCAGGATTTTACTTACAGCTCAAAATGGATATGGTCATAAATTGCTGACACATTTTGATTGATGAACACACAAATGATAGTTAGTTATAGATTGATTTGCAAAAACAATAATATTTTTTAAGGAATAAAATAATTAGGTGCTGCAGTGTGGTAGATGTGGTCTTATATTTGCATGTTTGCCTTTACTCGAGCTGTATTAAATTCTAAAGAGAATGAATACATCTTTTATAATTTATTTTAAAGATCACATTTAAAAAGGGGAAATAGCTTCAGATGTCTAATGTATTTCATATGTCAGTCTGAACTCCCTTTAACATGCCAGCTGAAATGCTTTGTGTTGCTATTGTGGATGGCTGCTCCTCTGACATTCGATTTTATTACAGATCTTTCGATGGTCTTTGTACTCTGTCCACAGTGAAGCAGATGCACATGGAGCCTGTGCCAAAGGTTCTTAGTTTGGGACAAAGGGACCACAGTAGGTGAATGAATGAACTCTGGGAGTCGCTCTATGGCCAACTTAACATACTATGGGATATCTCACTCTGTTCCCTTCCCAATAATATTCCTCTTAGATTTCAGGATGTCACTTTATTCACAAAGAAGCAGTTTGTAAGAAGAGGTAGTCTCTCTCTTACTCCCACCCTCATTTCCTTCCTTTCACTCAGGTTGCCCAACTGGTAACAGTCTAGAAGACCTTATTTCTTTTCTCTCTCTTTCTCTTAAGTTACATATTGACATGTTTGTTTGCCTAGAGTAACTGAGTCTCTGTAGCTCCTCCTTTATGCAAAGCATTTGGATTCAGGGAGGACTCACTCTCATCATTTCTAAGCCAGCCACCTGGGAGGCAGACAGGTCACACAAACTGAATTAACCATGACAATTCCCAAAGCAATAGAAAGCTTTACTCAGGAATTGTCCTTTGGGATTTTTAATGTTAGGATGTGCAATCTCATGTGACTTACCTTGATATGGAAAACAGCAGTTCAACAAAATCAATGTTTTTTTTTTCATTTGATGTAACAGAAATCTTAAATAAAAGTTATCTGTAGTCCATGGTATGGTCCCTGTTGGGAGGCCTTTTTACTTTAAGACAGAGAAAAAAAAAGGTCCTTTGGGTGTTTTTAGGAGCCCTATGAAAATGCAGGAAATGATATCCTAGCAACCCCTAGAAACCCCTTAGAAGGAGTAAAAATCAGCTTTGGGAAAGAGAGGCAATTCCAAATGAGCATATGCATTTTTCATTTAACCTGGCAAAGGAAAATAAACCAGAGTGGGCCAGACTCCATGTAAATGTATTCCACCTCATAGCACCTTTACCCTTGCCACAGCTGGCAGGAAGTTTGATTAGTTGTGAACACATGTTGTTGAAAAACACCCCTCTTTGAAGACTACCTCAAGGTTATGAGGGCCTGTGGACCTGGATGAGGTAACCAGAGACCCCAGGTCAGGATGACAGAGTGCAGAGGTCTCAGTCCTAAGGGAATGCACACCCAGTCTGGCAGCTCTAGGAAGCAGCTAGACTTACTTTTCTCCTAAGAGCACTTACCTGCTGTCCTGCTCACTTTGCCATAAAGATCTTTCTTCAGAAAAGTGGCCAATGAATTATGGAGCAGCAATGTAATAACGAAGGTAGAAATGTGTCCTGTTATCAGTCACACACATTCAAGCCCAGTCTGGGGCAGCACAGTAGATGGGACTATAAGCTCTGGGATCTTCTCATTCAACCAATATTGCTCCATACAAAAGTTGACAATGCCTGCCTGAAAGCTATTGTTGATATTCAACGTTTTTTAAAATAGCTGAACAGACTAGACAATAAGGCATGACAGAAAACTTGGACAGGAGGCTGGCTTGGAGTCTGGCTTATGAAACATGCTATTAAAAGTAGGCAACAAACACATATTTCTGAATTTATTTGAAAATAAGACTCAACTTTACCATTCATTTATTATTTTTCTTCTCTAAGGCAACAAAGACACAGAACCTAATTTCAGTTGCTCATTAGGGTATCTCTCTAGTATTCCTTTTTCACACTGAAAATCTCATGTGCAGTAACTCTATGATCCTTGCACAGCCTTTCATAAAGGAATTGAAGCCCTTAAAGGTTTCCTGGAGCCATCATAAAATTATTCATTTGTTGTTTAAGTCATTCATCCAACAAATATTTATTGAGTAGCCACAATGTGCTACTGGTATACGGTGATGAACAAAATCAACATGGTCCATGCTAGGGGTCACCATCTATCCCTGACTGCACAACACTGTCCTGGTTTCAGCTCTGGAAATCCTGCATTCTGGAAAACCCCTCAGTCCACGGAAAACTGGGGTGAATGATCACCCTATTTGCTTCTTGGAAGTTAACAGCCCATAGATTCTTGAGAAAGGTGGGTAGTTGAATTCTGGTGGCTGGAGTCCTGGAAGCAGACTTGCTCTTTACTAGCTATGTGATCTTGATCAGAACACTTTGCTGAGCCCCAGTTTCCTCATTTATAAATGGGAAAAATATTTACTTCAAAGAGTATTTTTAAGATTAAATGAAATTTGGTTATTAATTCTGCAGAACTGACTGCAATGACAGCTTTTCAGCCAGCAATGAAAGAGGGAGATATAGCTATACATGTCCCATTGGCTCTGCAAATAGGAAAGGCTTTGCTGAACCAAAGTAGAATCTGCTGGAAAGCTGGCTGTAATACTTTGTTACTGGTGTTTAGGATCTCAGGCCCACAGTACTTTTTGGGGAAAAAAGAATGAATCCTCCCAGGGAGAGGACCAGCTGGTAGCTTAACCACTTTGTCGGCTGGCACATGAAAAAAAAAAGAGCAAGTACCTATTCACAAAATGGGGATTTGGGCTAAAGATTAATGCATTTAATTGAAAGGGGGACAAGTGTAATTCTACATTAACCCCTACTCTTGCTGGGGGGTTGTTTTTTTCCTTTTCTTCTTTAGAGGTCTCATAAAGATTTTTTTTTTATCTTTGCCAAGCTTATCTATACTTTGTAATCTGAATTAACATTCAATGCACATCTATCAGGCATCTAGCATGTACCAGAGACTGGGATGCTGAAAAGAAGCCCACCTTGTTCCTGTCCCCAGATAGTGGACAGTCTGTTCAGAAATACACACAAACATGTACATGTACATCAAAAATTTTATTTATTTTTATTTTTTTAGACTTTTTACTTTTTAATTACATTTGACATACAATATTATATTAGTTTCAGGTGTACAACAGTGATTAGATATTATATAAACTTACAAAATGATTATCCCAATAAATCTAGTACCCATGTGAAACTATCCATAGTTATCATAATATTATTGACTATATTTCTTATCCTATGCTTTATATCACCATGACTATTTGTAACTAACAATTTGTATTTCTTAATTCTTTTTCCATTTTCACCCTTCCCCCTAACCTTGTGTCAACCATCAAAATGTTCTCTGTATGAATTTGTTTCTGTTTTGTTTGTCCATTTATTTTGTTCTTTAGATTCCATATGTATGTGAAATCATGTGTCATTTTTCTTTCTCTGTCTGACTTATTCCACTCAGCACAATACCCTCTAGGTACATCCATGTTGTTGCAGTTGGCGAGATTTCATTATTTTTCACTGCTGAGTAATATTTTATTGTATATATGTACCACCTCTTCTTAATCCATAATCTATTCATATATTGATGGACACCCAGGTTGCCTCCATACCGTGGCTACTGTAAATAATGCTGCAATGAAATATGGATGCACATGTCCTTTTGTAGCAGTGTTTTGGTTTTCTTCAGCTAAATTCCCAGAAGTGAGATTACTGGGTCCCTCTCTGTATCTTCTTATAGCCTTTGCTTTAAAGTCTATTTTGTCTGGTACAGATATTGCTACCCCCAATTGTATTTGTTTCCATTTTTATGAAATACCTTTTTCCATCCCTTTGCTTTCAGTCTCTGTCTGACTTTTGATCTGAAGTGAGTCTCTTGTAGGCAGCATATGTAAGGATCTTGTTTTCTTATCCATTCAACTAACCTATGTCTTTTGATTGGATCACCTAATCCATTTATATTTAAAGTAAGTTGATAGATATGTAGTTATTGCCATTTCATTATTCATATTTTTAAATCTTATTTTTCTTCTTCTTAAAGAATTCTCTCTAACATTTCCTGTAATATTGGCTTGGTGGTGATGAACTCCTTTAGGTTTTTTTTGTTTTTTGTTTTTTGTTTTTTGTTTTTTTTTGTCTGAGAAGCTCTTTACCTGTCCTTTGATTCTAAATTATTGCTTTGCTGGATAAAGTAATCTTGGTTGTAGGTCCTTGCTTTTCATCACCTTGAATATTTCATGCCAGTCTCTTCTGGCCTGCAAAGTTTCTATTGAGATATCAGCTGCCAGTCTTATGGGTACTGCCTTGTAGGTAATGAACTGCTTTTCTCTTGCTGCTTTTAAGATTCTCCTTTTAACTTTAACCTTTGACATTTTAATTATGTGTCTTGGTGTAGGCCACTTGGGCTCATCTTGTTTGAGACTCTTTGTGCTTCTTGTGGTTGCATGTCTATTTCCTTTGCCAGGTTATGGAAGTTTTCTATTATTATTTCTTAAAATAGGTTTCCAATTCCTTGCTCTCTCTTTCTCTCTCTCTTCCTTCTGATCCCCCTATTATAAAAATGTTGGTTTTGATGTCCCAGAGGCCCCTTAAACTATCCTCATATTTTTGCATTTTTTTCTTCCTGTTCTAGTTGGGTGTCCTCCATTACCCCATTCTCTAAATCACTGATTTACTCTTCCAATCTGTTGATTCCTTCTAATGTACTCTTTACCAGATATTGTATTTGTATTTTTCATTTCTGACTGATTCCCTTTTATGTTTTCCATCTCCATTTTTATGTTTTCTATTTCTTTGTTAAAGTTCTCACTGAGTTCCTCTATTCTTCCCCTAAGTTCCTTGAGCATTCTTATATACAGTGTTTTGAACTCTGCATCTGGTAGGTTGCTTGTCTCTACTTTGTTTAGTTCTTTTTCTGAAGCTTTGTTATGTTCTTTCATGTGGGACATGTTTCTTCATCTCCCCATTTTAACTGCCTCCCTGTGTTTATTTCTATGTATTAGGTAGGGCCCCCGGTCTTAGTAGTGTGGCTTTATATAGTAGGTGTGCTGTCCACAGTGGCACAGTCTTCCCTGGTCACCTGAGTGAGGTGCTCAAATTGTGTCCCTTGTGTGAGTTGTGTGTGCTTTCTTGTTGTAGTTGAGCCTTGGTTGCTTTTGTACTTTGATGGAAGGGAGTGACCCTTGGGCTGATTGGTTGTGAGGATTGGCCGGTGAGGCTGCAGCAGGATTCACTTTATTAGGGCTCTGGTTCTGCCCAGTTTATCCTTTGGGTAGTCCTCCTCAGATGCAGCGCTGGGTGGTGCTCTGGCTCCATTGCCAGTTGAAGCTGGCTACTGGGTACGCTGGCCCAAGGGCATTCTGGGAGGGATCCAGCTGCAGGCCAAATTCAGCTACAGCCTGTGCACTTCCAGGGCAACCTGGCAAGAGTCACCAACAATCTGCAGATGACTGCCACACATGCTGGGCTTATAGGTGCCTCGAGAGGCCAAACCAGGAGCCAAGGATGGCTGCCACTAGTGCTAGGCTTGGTGTTGTTCACCAAGAGGTAAGGGGCATGCTGAGGACAGATACTGCTTTTGTTGGGTTTTGTGAATATTTGAGAGATTTTAGGAAAGTCTGCAGCCTGAGCCAGGACAGGCCATTTATATGAAATAAACCCTTGGGGGCAACTTGGTGGGTCTACAATTTGGGAGAGGCAGAGTCTCAGGGAATCACCATTGTGGAGCAAGCTCTGTTATCAGGATTGGTGTAGACTCAGGTATGGCGGCTACCTGCCTTCGCATGGTGGGAGAGGGAAGGCCTCAACCAAGGAACAATAGATACTGCCAGGACTTCTGTCAGGGATAAAGCCGCCCCCCAGCCCTCTCCCTGAAGCCCAACAACTCAGTGTCCTCTCGTATGTCCCTGGCACTCCTTGAGCAGCTGCCCCAGAACTGGAGCTCAGAGCAAGTGAGTCTTGTCAGCGAGTAAGGACAGGTGTGGGCCCTTTAAGAGGAACGTCTGTGACTCATGCAGCCCTCCTTCTCACTCAGCCACAATCTCTGCTGTTTTTTCACAGCCAGAGGTTGTGGGGACTTCTCTTCCAGACACTAGAACCCTGGGTTGGGGATCCGAGTGTGGGAGCAGGATGCCTCATTCCTTGGAGTGGGGTAGGAGGCTCTGTAACCAAGATAATCCTTCCAATTCTTGACCACAACACACTTTTGTGGGACTGGCTATTTCTCATTCCATCCCTCCTTCCAGCCTCTTATTATGTATATCCCCAGTTGTAGCACTTCTTTTCAGCCAGTCATTGGGTGACTCTAAGTTATGGTTGCTCTGTAAATTGGTTGTAATTTTGGTGTAGTCGAGAAAGAAAGCATGTACAGCATCTAGTTTCTACACCATCTTGGCCAGTCTCCTCTCTCATTATTTCTTCAGATGTGTTTTCTATTCCTAGCTCTCTCTCTCTTTCTTCTGGTATCCCTGATGTGAATGTTGGTACGTTTGATGTCCCAGAGTTCCCTTAAATTATCCTTTTTTTTTTGGATTATTTTTGTTGTTGCTGCTGTTTTGATTGGGCACTTTCTGCTACCCTGTCTTTCAAATTGCTGCTTCAATCCTCTGCTTTATGTAATCTGTTCATCCCTGCTGATGAACATTTCAGTTATTGCCTTCTTAATTTCTGACTGCTTCTTTTTTATGTTTTCTATCCCCATTTTTATGTTTTCTATTTCTTCATTGAAGTTCTTACGAAGACTATTGGGCATCCTTATAAATAGCATTTTGAACTATACATCTGGTAGATTGCTAGTCTCCATTTCGTTTAGTTCTTTTTCTGGAGCTTTGTTGTGTTCTTTTATTTGGGACATGTTTCTTTGTCTCCCAATTTTGGCTGCCTCCCTATATTTACATCTATGTACTAGGTACAGCTGCTATGTCTCCTGGTCTTGGCAGAGTGATCTTATGTAGTAAGTGCCCTGTGATGCCCAGTGTTGCAGTGTTCCCTGGTCATCTGTGCTGGGTGCTCCAGGTGTGTCCCTCTTTGGGTTGTGTGTTCCCTCCTGTGTAGCTACACCTTGCTTGATTGCTGTTGGTATGTCAGTGGGAGGAATTGACCCTCAGGATAATTGTTTGTGAGGACTGGCCATAAATCTAGTGGAGAAGCTGTTGTATAGGGTATGTAGCAGTATTTGCTTTAGGTAGGCTCTGGTGCCTGCCACATCTGCTTGTTGGGTGTGTTCTTTGTGGAGGTGATTGGGTGGTGTCATAGTGTGGTCTGAAGCTGGCCACTGCATGTGTTGGTTTGGGGGACTCTTGAGAGGGTATCTGTTGCAGGCCAAGGTCAGTGGTTGAAGCAGGCATAGGATGTCTACAGATCACTGAGTAGACTTGTTATTAGAAAACCAATGATCTTTTTTTCTCCCTCATTACTTCTACATATTCAGCAGAGCCACATTGAGTCATGATCAGGTTTTGCATTACAGTTTTCCAATTTGCTGCCATAGTTATGGGTAGCACATGAGCCTATGTTTTTCTGCCTCTTAGCTCTCCATATTCTCCATATAGGTTTTGAAAGTTCTTTTATTACTTTTGGTTACAGCTGTTTCAGTGTTGATCCATCATTATAGAATGGTGATGATTTGAATCTTGTTTCTTCATTCACATACTCCTTAAATTGGCAATGGTTAAGGGCAAGAGCAGAAGTATGAGTAAAAATTACCTTCTTGATCACTTCTATCACATAATAATTATAGCATTACTATTTTATTGGTGGTGTTCTAGGTACTTTATACACATTTTTGCTAATTTTTACACCTAGAAATTAGTTATTATTATCTCCATTTTATAGATGAGAAAACTGAGGCAAAGAGAGGTTATTAACTTGTCTTGGTTCATTCAGTTAGTAGGTTTACAAGCACAAACACAATTGTTAGCAAAGTTTAAAAAACAAACTCTCTTGTGATGGAAGCTGGCTCTACTAACTTTATTTTGGCTAACAGTTTATTTTAATCTCTGTTTTCACTCATCTGGAGTGTGGAAACCTGGGTATTTTCCATGTTTGGATTCAACTTTTCAAATTCCTTGGTAGCAGTTGGTTTGTCCTACTAATACTTCAGGTGTGCAATCTTAGATGTAATTGTGTTTTGTCTTTTTTAAAAAAAATCTTTAGGTTGCCTACCCACTGGGCTCATATAAACTTCATTTCTCCTGTAGGTCTTACATATTGCCCAAGATCTCTGTGGCAAAGCCAAGTCTTGTGATTTCACAGCCTTTCCTTGCCCTTTCCCATGCATGTACCCCATAGTTCTCACCCTAAACAAAGATACTCTCTCAAATTTCATCTTTCATTCTTAAATATAGCCCAGGCTGGTGGGTAGCTGGGCCTTTTAGAATGTCTCCACTCACAGACTAGAATTCATAATTGTAAACCATGGTAAAAAAAATGTCATTTTTTTCCTTTTCCTTGCTCTTTGGTAAATATGAGTCTCAGCTCAGCTTCTTAGTGAGACTCTTCATTTTGCCCCAATGTCGAAAACAGTCTATTTCTCTAAATAGGCCAAAATCATTCCCCCAAGCTACTATTTTTTTGAGTCTGGATAACTAACTGCATTCATGATCCTACCTCAGGGGAAAAAATGGAAAGGAGGAGAATTTGTTGATTCAGAAAAGGCCTGCAATGGGAGATTCAGAACAGGACCCACAGCTGGTGATGGTAGAACATTGGAGACTTTTCCTGTTTATTATGCTGTTGAGAGGGGTAGCCCAAAAAGAAAGGGTGAAAACATTTTGTGGCTGCATTTATCTCCTTCAAGTGCTTGGGATTAGGTGAGAAATGTAGAGGAGAGGCCCTTTGGCATTGGGATACATTTTGAGAGGACCTGAGTAAACTGGCTTGTTTTATCATCTGCTCCATTGTAGACAGGTGCAGCCTGAGAGCAGGATCTCAGGGCAGTAAAGGAGGCGGGCTGTTTTCACTCGCAGGCCCGTATTTAACCCTTTCTCAGCTGTGGGGTCTCAGTAATTGTTTTCCTTTTTTCTCTTCCACCTCTTCACAGAAGATGTGGTGTCAGGAATTTTTAATACAATTTCAGAATGACCCTGATATTGTGTGGTGTCAGGGGTCACCTCATGAAGCTAGGAGGAAAGACCGTCTGTGTTCTGGGGAATTCCCAAGAATTGATTAATCTTAATGACATGTAGATAGGTGTGTTGCTCACAACTGACCCTGTTTTCTATTTTCCCCCACACCCTCTGGTATGAACACTGAATAATTAAAAAGGAATCCCTCATGTTCCCTTTGGAATTAAAAAATGAGGACTTTTTTTCCATTCAGATTCTTCTCGTGACTTGGCCTATGCCATCTATTACTAATCATTTTCTCTGCAATTACTCATTTGACAAATAGTTTTTGAGTACCTATTATGTGCTAAATATGTTCCTGGGGCTGTGGTACAATAGTGAATGAAACAGTTAAAAATCTTGTCCTTGTAGAGCTTACACTCAAGTTGGGAAGAGACAAAGAATAAATATTAGTTTAAATAAATTAGTGAAATATATGTGTTCTTCCTCATACCAGCCTGAGGGTGCAAAGAGACAGTGAAATTTAACTAGAGTCTTTCTGGGCCTTGCCTTTACCCCCTAAATTGGTGAAACTCCTTCGTCCTCCTCCCAACTTGAGTACATTTTGTTTCTTAGAAGACCATCAGTTTTAACTTTTAAATTTCTTGCACAATCTCTTGCACTATGGGTTACATGGGCTACTGCCCTGCCACTTTGTAAGGCTGTGTCACTGCTACCACCACTGTGACTATTTACTGTGGAACCATCTTTTTTGTCTTTACAACACATCCTCAAATAATTTCATTTTGTTCAACATTATTTCATTTTGTTGATGAGATGCTGCAGAAACTTAACTCCTGTTTATATTAGCCTATGGTAAATCAGTTTCATTATATGCCATTTCACCTAGAGTCACAGAACCTACTGATGAAGTTAAGTGAGGATTTACTGAACACCAGACTGAGCATTCTTCTCTGCCTAGATTGGGGCAGGAACCTTTTAGCAGCCAGTTGGGGCCTCATCTCTTCAGTCCTGAGTGCAGGGCTTCTCTTCCCTCTCCCTATTACTTGTGGCAGCTTCTGATTTTGCTCCTATGGCCAGATTTACACTTCTCTTTGCATCCCAGATTCATTCCTCACCTGTCTGTGACATAGTATGGCTTGTGTTCCAAATCATGCTACTTTGTAATTATAGGTAAATATCACTTAGCTTTTGTTGGTTCATTAAAAAAATTGCTCCTTATGTTTTCTAAAAAATAATAATAATGTGTTCACTTAATAAAACTTGGAGAATATAGGCAAATACAAAAGGAAAACAACTGCTGACAACATTAACACCCAGAAATATCTAACTGGCAGCAAGGCCAGCTTCCTAAGCATGTGCCCTATGCAGTTACACAGGACTCAGTACTTAAAAGGATCTTGTACTTGATTTAATGCTCTATGGTTGCTGTCTTGACATTTTTAATAATTTTTAACAGTTCTTAATCATTTTGAAGAAGGGGTGACACATTTTCATTTTACACTGGGTCCTACTACTTATATAGTAGGTCCTGCCTCCTCTTAACATTATATCTTAACAGTATATCTTTTTCTGGTCTTTCCTTTAGCCAAGTGTTGGTTTCAAAAATAGTTGAGATTACATCATTTATATATTTCTGAATCCTTCTTTTTCACTTAACATGGTAATATATGTTCCTATTTTGAAAGCATTTTTAAATGATGCATGATATTCCATCACTTATTTAACTGTTTTCCTGTTGTTCAATTTTTAGGTCTGTTGATTGATTCTTGAGATTTTGTTTCATAGCTCAGTGCCTAGAACACAGTAAGTGCTAAACAAATTTTAGCTATTATTATGTGTCCCTGTTCTCTCAGGCTTTTTTGAAAATGTGTCAGTGGTCTCTCAGGGATGGATTTCAATCTGTTCTTCAGATTTCCTATGCTTTCTGACATCATCCAAAAACTGGACCAGTGGCTTTCCTGGGCCAGAATAGCGGAGGCTTTGTTTTATCAGCCTGAATAATGATACACTGCAGAAAGTTGAAACCTGGAACTTTACGTATCAAAACCCGGACCTTGATTTTCAGTTGCTATTCCTGACTCTTCCTTTCAACCCTCAACACAACATGAAGCACAATTCTGTGGGACCCTTAGAATTCACATAATTCTGGAACTGGACTTTTCCCTAGACAGAATTGGAAATCCACAACCTTGCAAATACAGAATCTCTAACCTAGAAGATAAAGGTTCAGGGTTCTGTCTATAACTACAGAGACAGAGGTGAGATTTAAGCTTGATTCCATTTGTGTTTTCACTTTATCAATATTCAGCAATGTTCAGTCATCACTACCTTTCCTGCATTGACCTCAGAGCTTCTTGAAAGTGGTTGATCAGTAAGTACATAGCAAATGGTGGTGAATGGTGGTGTTTTGAAGGCATGTCTATGCTCTTGGTTTTTGTTCCTGATGATGGGGAATTCAGGGGTGCTGTAGAGACAGGGCAAGGACAACTGTTAAATTTATTCCTCTTGAATCAGCTTGCTGCATTTTTGGAAAGGACGGTGCTCCCTCAATACTTGACAGATACCTACGCAAGAAAAGTCAGTTCATTGAGCATTAAGATGCTCTAAATTTTATCACTCCAAAACAGGTTTCAGCCACTGATTACAGCAAAAGGATAGAGAAATAGATTGTTCTTGCTTTGAGTATTAAGATGATAGGTATTTTTTTCCTTCTCTTAGGAATTTCATGTTGTTATCATGGTGTTTTTTATTTTTATAGAGGAAGAGATATTTTAAGAGGAAAAAAAAAGCCAAGCACGTTTGAGTGGTTTTGTTTTCTTTTCCCAGTATGGCTAGGCAAATTGCTTCCTTGACCTATAGTCCTAGTTGGCATCCCTGGCTTCCACAGCACCTGAATACAGAGAGGAAGGACCATTAAAATAAAGAAGTTTGGCCTGTGGAACATTCTCCCCAGTCTAAAGCATCCTTTTGCCCCCAGAAACCATTTTTTTGCAGGAGTTCAACCAGATGCTGGAAAAAGTACCATTTATTCCCCCCAACTATTTGAATCTATGGTGCTGCAGCTTTTCCCTCTGTGCCCATAGCCATGTAACTAGGCATGACAGTGGCACTGCTAAATGATTCTACTGGAAGTTGAAGTTTAGGAGAGGAAGGTGTTCAGGCCAGAACCGGAGAAGTTTGCTGATGTTGAATGAAGCCTGCCTAACTTGGTTTGAATAAGTCAGTGAAATGGGAGTGAAAGGAATGACATGAATCAGAAAGAGCACATCAGAGAAGCATAGCTTTAGGAAGGCAGGCTGCCCACATATAGATAGGGCCTAGGCTCTGAGCTAGGGTTTGAGGGCAGGCATCTCTTTCTGTGGGAGACCACTGGGGCTGTGCTTTATTCTTCCAGATTCCAGACTGAAGTACTGAGCAGATCAAGATTGAAGAAGAAATTTGGGTTTTGGTGTTGACAGTAAGATGGAAAGCTGGTTTCTCTTACAAGGTCAGCAGGCTTGTCAGCAAAAGATGTCCTGATGCCAAGTCCCCAAAAGATCAAATAGGGTACCTTAAGGCCACCATGACTAAGGACCATGACATTAGTCCTGAGCTTTGAGCAGGGGTGATACTGCATATGGCAACAGTGGTTTGGGGAGAGGGCTGCTCAGGCAGAAAACTAGGTAAGGTGTTAAATGCTTTCTGGAAGCTAAAAAGAGACCTGAACTCCCTTGATAACAGGAATTCACACAGGTCTTGAGAAGAGTCAATTGTTCTATTTTAGAAAATAATTCTTCTTATTATTAACCATTTTACATACTTATGTACAAATAAACAATTCTGTCATTTATTGGTGTTTATAACTAATAATTAAATTCTCTAATTAGAAGCCAAACTCCTTTCTTTGTTTAGTGCACATTCTTCTGAGGGTTAGCATGCTAGGCCACGTGGCCACCTAGAATTAAATACTGTTTTATTGCAGCCTATGGAATAATAGGTTTGCCTAATATTAAAGGTTTTCTGTGGCTCCTTCAAAAGCCTCTCAATTCACAAATTCAAGGTAAACCTGTTTTCCTCAGCATAAAGCTTTACTCTTTGTTAGGTTTTAATAGACCAATGTGACCCTGAACTGCGGACTCTAAGTTTCCTTTATCTATCCTATTGGCTGGGTTAGCCATGGTGGGTGGAGATATGGGGTGAGAAGAGAAAAGAGGAAGGGGGAGGGAAGGGAAGAGGTACTTGGTTCCAATAAAAATTTCATTATGTGCAGTGAAAGAGATTTTCATACTTCAATTTATCCAGCCTGTATCAGGGCGATAGTCCTGGTAAGTAGAATAAGACTCACAATGATATGTGTGAATCTGGGATCAGATGTCCAATCCATCTACTCTTATCTCCCACTTTCCTCCCCCTTCCACTTCTCTGAATGGAAGATGCCAAGGGCAGGTGGGCTTTGGCAGCTTTTATCTAGTCAGCAGCTCCCCCACCCCAGTCAGTTATTATATAATATAATGCAAAAGGAGTTTAGGGACCCTCTGGAAGAAGGAATTTTATGGAAATCAGTGTATCCAAATCAAGTAATACAAAAAATCCAGAAAGATTTCAATGGCATATTCCCCCTTGGAATAGAAAATGCTTATGCATTAGAGTGAGGAGGTTTGGTGCTGGCATGGTCATCCAAGTTCAAGCTATGCAACTTAGGGTAAGCCTGATGACCTCTCTGTGCTTTACATTCAGTAGAATGTTGCTTATGATAGCTGGCTCACTGACAGATAGATGCAATGACATGATAAAAAGCCTAGTATAGCACCTGGCATACAGTAGGCACTCACCAATTTTCGTTCTATTTGTAATGTGAGCATGGATTGAAGCTTCAGCCGTCAGACAATTCTCATTTCTTACAGGGCAGTGGCAGGACCAGGTGGGACCTGATTTTAGAAAAGGCAAGTGCAGAGCTGTGTAGACAAAAGCCTCTTTTCAGCTCCTGCTTCAAGATGACCACGCTCCATATGGCTTCACCTGCTGCGCACTGTTCTAATTGCAATCAGAATGGATCTCATTAGGGTTACAATGGCCCAGGAAAATGAAGAGTGGTTACCGTGGCCCACTCCCTGGGCCTGCCAGCCGGGTGGTCAGAAAGGAAGCAGAGTCGAAAATGTTTCCGGTAATTACAGTGCCCAATACAGCACCCCAAGGATGTTGGGAGCTTAATAAAGAGCCTTTGAAAATTTTTTCTTTCTATCTGCCAAGTGTTTATTACAACTAAAGTGGAAGTCTGATTCAATGGCAATGTACATACCCCCCAGCCTCCCTGAGACACTTACACATAAGCTTTGTGGAAGGGGGCCAGTGTGGAAGGGGCTAGGGAGGAGTAGCTGCATTCTTTCTGTGTAGATGTACAAAGAGCTCCTAGTTAAATGAGTTAATACCTATTTATAATGGGTTAATTGCACTGTTTGGCACATAATAAGCATTATCAGGTGTTTGCTAAATGAATAAAAAATAAACCAAACTCTACTCTGTATGTGAATAGATTCTAAATGGACACTTTCTCAGGTTTGGGGTGGGTGGAATGGGAGGAGGCACAATAACTTACTTTGGGGAGAAAAATCTAACTTTGTTAAATCATTTGGAGAGGACAAAGTGGGTGTGGATCTCTTTACTCTTCATTGACCAGTGGTTTGGTCCTGGTACCATTTGCCTTTATATTAGTGTGGTTTGTTTTCTGGGTAATATGGCTGCCATCTGGGTATCTACAATCAAGTGAAAGTGATACTTTTTGACTAAGAGCTTTGGATTTTTTCTAAATAATAACTAAGAAGAAGGAACCTAGCACATGATTTAGTCAGAGCTTTTTCTTTTTCTGGGAAACCAACAATAAACTCTCAAAAGCAATAATACAAAATATGATTTAAATAGGATTTAATATTATGTGTGCATATTTAATGGAAAGATACACTATGTACATTCACATATATTTCTATAGTCTATCATTATCCATCTAAATAAATAAATTACTTTGATGATAAACTATGACTTTAAAATTTTTGCCTTACCTAACTGATGTTATTTACCAAGATTAAGTAAAAAATGCCTTCTCTCACCCTAAACTTTTTATTGGAGGTTGAAATCTGGTGCTGCTGTACTCAGCCCTTGTTCAGGCTCCATTTTGGGTGTTAATCACTGCTTTAGCTTTGGAAGCTCTCTGGTCCCTCTCCTTAGCCTTACTTTTCAGAGAAAAGGCCTTCATTTGCTTACTCAGCTTTTTCCTTTCATTATTAACACCGCTTGTGCTTGCTGCCTCCTCCCGTTGTGTTTAATCTTTGTTCCAGAAAGAGATGGTTTTTCATTTCTTTATGGGTAGTGAGTGTCCTGGATGGACCTATCTGCATGCAGAGCTCCAGAATTCTGTGATGTAGAGGCAAATCCCTAAGGTTCTTTTTTATTCAGGTCCCTAAGCCATCCCCACCCTGAGAGAAGCAGTAAATGGGTTTTGGTACTGATATTTGGATCCCAAGGACACTAAGATTAATGACTCTCCCATTCCTCTCACCATACACAAAGGAGAGGCCAGGGATGAAAGGGGCTCCTATGGAAGTCCCAGATGTCAGACTGGGCTAAGAGAGAATCGAAGGAGCCAAGAGCCATTTGGTATCTTAATATAGAGTTGATCTGCAGAGATGGTATAGCCCATAGGAAGGTACACAAAAGTAGACAATCCTAGCTTGCTTATATGACCCCAGTCCTTCCCTGTCTCTTCAGCCCAAAGAGACATTAGAAGGGCTATGATCTCTTCTGAGCCAAACCTTCTAAAGTCAATCGAGAGAGCTGTCATGCCAGAAAGGAAAAAGTCTGCTTCCACACAGAACAAGGAAAGAGGTAACTCTAGATTATAGGAGCAGAATCAGAATTTGTTAAGGCTATAGCAATGGAAGTGGTGGGAATGGCAGCAGCAATAGCAGCAGGGTTATAAAATTGACCACTGGTGGTTCTAAGCCTGAAATAAGAATAGCTATACAGTCCAGAGGGTAGCATTTAAGGAGGAGAGATCTGGTGGAGTAGAGAAATGAGGCTGGGACCATGATGGGAAGACCACTTTTAACAAAATTTTATTGAGTATCTATTCTTTCCCAAATATTGTGTCGGGTTCTGTTCCATCAAATCTGGAGGCACATTATGTTTAATTATCCCCTTTTGGAGATGCTAAGATTACTCATTTGGTAACAGTGACAGCCTGATTAATCCGTTATAAGGTTTCCCAACAAACTATTACCTAATGATTTAAGCAGCCAAACGTAATCTTTGCCTAGGAGTAGGGTAACTCATTCTTTTAAAAGTCAACCCTGTCGGGATAAAATGATGCCCTGGCATGAGTGGCCTCTTGGCTAAGAGTAGGGACACTTAAAAAAATATAGGTACAATATCATTTCACATATAATAGAATAAATAATAATTCCTTAATAATATACTCCATGTGCAGATTTTTCTGCTTGTATAAAAAATGTTTTCTTTTGTTTTTACATATGGTTTGTCAGAATTAGGGTCCACATAAGTCTACACATTGCATTTGATTGATATGTCTCTTAAGTCTATTATAACAACAACCCCTCCATGCTCCATTTTATGCTATTTGTTTGATGGATAAACCATTTTATTTTTTCTTTAGAATTTCCCACACACTGTGTTTGGCTGATTACATCCATTGGTGTTGTCTAACTAGTTCCTCTATAGCCCATATTTACTGTAATTATGTAGTTAGATTTACAGGCTTGATTAGATTAAATCAACATTTTTTAAAAGTATTATTATCTAGCAAAAATATTTCATAATTGGTAAAGGTGTATTTCCTATTTCCAGTAATTATCAGGAGATGCATATTGTTTGGTTGTCCAACTTTTTCTGACGTTAAGATTAACCAGTGAGTTTAGGTGTTGGCAGCTTGATCCATCAATTATAAATTTTCTCATCAACATTTAACCTAATGGTTTGATAATTGGTCATGATCATATACTAGATTCATTATTATATAAGGGATGTGAAATGCTGATTTTCTAAGTCTGTCATCTTCTCTGCATTCCTCTAGTAGGAATTTTTCCATAAGGAAAAAATTTTCCTCATCAACTCTTTGTTACCCCGAAATGAAGTTCATATAGGGAAGGCATGATAGACACTTGATTCTTTTACTTTATTTAATGATTTTCCAAATAATGGGTAGGTGCCCTATGAAATTCCAGTGGTGAGAATGAAATTTTAAAAAGTGTCATGAATTCATGGATTTGTTAATGATTTCAGTCTTTCAATCCCTTGAAGTCATTGCTTTTTTGATGCTCAAATTATCTCATTTTCAAAAGATTAGTTTTGACATATCTCATGAGTGTTTGATAGCTTTCTTTTTAGCCAAACAAGATGTTACAGACTTATCTTGAACATTATTTGCCCTAACTTAGGATCAGTCACTTTTCCAAGGAGACTTGGTTCCTTTAAAGACCATTATCTAAGTGTTAGGGATGCTCATTGCTACTGGGTTGTCTTTATTTCTAGGCCTTTCCAGTGAGCAGAACTAGGAACTATGTGGTTTTTAGAAAGAGAAAAATGAATCATGAATGCATACTGATATTTCCAATTGAAATGAAAGATTACAGGGTTTAAGTTAATTCTTTTTTAAGCTGTTTTTTAAAATATTAAAGTATACAGTACCTTGGTTAGACATTTATACAGTTTATAAAACGATCCCCCTAATTACTTCTTCTTTCCTCTGGTTTTCAACCTAGCCAATATATTAATGCTAACTGCATTCCCTATGCCATGCTCCCAATCCCTGTGACCCTCTATCAACTACTAATTTGTACTTCTTTAACCCTTCACGCCATTCTCTCAGTCCCCCAAACCCCCTCCCCTCTGTCCATCATCAGATTGTCCTCTATATTTGTGAGTCTGTTTTTCATTAGTTTGTTCTTTTTGTTTCTTGGATCCTGCATATAAGTGAAATCAGATAGTATTTATCTTTCTCTATCAGACTTATTTCTCTCAGCATAATAACCTCTAGGCCCATCTATGTAATTGCAAATGGTAGGATTTCATTTTTTTAATGGCTGAACAAAATTCTATTGTATATATGAACCATAACTTTATCCAATCCTCTGTTGATGGCATTTAGGTTGCATCCATACCTTGGCTATTGTAAATTGTGCTGGCATGAATATTGGGGTGCATAGATCTTTACAAATTATTAATTTGGTTTTCTTTGGATAAATAGCCAGAAATGCAATTACTGGGTCAAAAGGTATATCCATTTTTAATTTTTTTGAGAAATCTTTATAACATTTTCCATAGCAGCTGTACCAATTTGCAATCCCACCAACAAAGTATGAGGGTCCCTTTTCTTTGCATCCTCACCAGAACTTGTTGTTCTTTGATTTATTGATGATAGCCATTTATATAGGAGTCAGGCAATAGCTCATTGTGGTTTAAATTTGCATTTTTTTGATGATTACTGACCTTGAGCTTCTTTTCATATGTCTATTTGCCCTCTGTATTTCCTCTTTGGAGAAGTTTCTGATCAGGTCTTCTGCTCATTTTTTAATCGGATTGTTTTTTGTTGTTGTTGTTGTTGTTGTTGTTGTTGAGTTATTTATATATTTAGGATATTAACCTTTTATCAGATGTATCATTAGCGAATAACTTCTCCCAAACAGTCGATTGTCTTTTTGTTTTGTTGATGATTTGTTTTGCTATACAAAACTTTTTAGTTTGATGTAGTCCCATTTGTTTATTTTTTCTTTTGTTTCCCAAGCCCAGGGAGATATATCAAAAAAGAAATTACTATTAGTAATATCAGAGAGTTTACCACCTGTATTTTCTTCTAGAAGTTTTATGGTTTCAGGTCTTACATTTAAGTCTTTAATCCATTTTGAATCTATTCTTGTATACAGTGAAAGAAGGTGGTTCAGTTTCTTTCTTTTTTTGCATGTATCTGTCCAGTTTTCCCAATACCATTTATTGAAGAGATTGTCTTTACCTCATTGTATATTTTTACCTCTTTTGTCATATATTAAGTGAATGCATAGGCATGAATTTATTCTGGGCCCTCTATTCTGTTCCATTGATCAATGTATCTGTTTTTATGCCAGTATCATACTGTTTTGATTACTGTAGCCTTGTAGTATAGTTTTTTATCAGGTAGTGTAATACCTCCAACTTTGTTCTTTTTTCTCAAGATTGCTGTGGCTATTTGGGGTCTTTTATGGTTCCATATCAATTTTATGATTATTTGTTTGAGCTCTTTGAAAAATGCCATTGGTATTTTGATAGGGACTGCATTGAATCTATAGATTTCTTTGGGTAGTATGGCCATTTTAATGATGATTCTTCCTACGCATGAGCACAGTATATGCTTCCATTTATTGTATCTTCTTTAATTTATTTTTCAATGACTTATAATTTTCTGAAAACAGGTCTTTTACCTCCTTAGTTAATTTGATCCCCAGGTATTTTATAGTTTTCTACACAACTGTAAATGGGATTGTTTTCTTAATTTCTCTTTCTGAAAGTTCACGATTGGTGTATAAAAATGCCACTGACTTCTGATTATTTATTTTGTAACCTGCTACTTTACTGAAGTCATTCATCAGTTCTAACAGTTTTTTGGTGGAATCTTTAGGGTTCTCTCTATATAATATCATGTCATTGGCAAATAACGAGAGTTTTACTTTTTCCTTTCCAATTCCGATACTGTTTATTTCTCTTTCTTGTCTTATTGCTGTGGCTAAGACTTCCAATACAATGTTGAAGAGGAGTGGTTAAAGTGGGCATCCTTGTTATGTTCCTGATCATAAGGAAAATGCTTTTAGCCTTTCCCCACTGAGTACAATGTTAGCTGTAGATTTGTCATATACGGCCTTTATTATGATGAGATATGTTCTCTCTATTCCCACTTTGCTGAGAGTTTTTATCATAAATGGATGCTGGATTTTGTTGAATGCTTTTTCTGCATCTATTGATATGATCATATGGTTTTTATCTTTTGATTTGTTAATGTGGTGTATCACATTAATTGATTTGTGAATATTGTACCAACCTTGCATCCCAGGAATAAATCCAACTTGATCATGGGGTATGATTTTTTTAAGGTATTGCTGAATTCGGTTTGCTAATATTTTGTTGAGGATTTTTGCATCAATGTTCATAAGAAATATAGGCCTTTAGTTTTCTTTTATTGTAATGTCTTTGTCTGGTTTTGGAATCAAGGTAATGGTGGCCTCATAAAAGGAGTTAGGGAGCCTTCCCTCTTCTTGAATTTTTTGGAATAATTTGAGAAGAATAGATGTTAATTCTTTGTAAGTTTGATAAAATTTGCCTATGAAGCTACCTGGTCCAGGAGTTTTGTTTTGAGGGAGGTTTTTGATTACTGATTCTATTTCATTGGTAGCAATCAGTCAGTTCAGATTTTCTTTTTCTTCTTGACTTAGTCTTGGGAGATTGTATGTTTCTAGGAGTGTGTCCATTTTTTTCCAGATTGCTCAATTTGTTGGCATATAATTGCTCACAGTATTTTCTTATGATCCTTTGTATTTCTATGGAGTCCATAGTTATTTCTCCTCTTTCATTTCTGATTTTATTTGAGTCCTCTCTCTTTTTTCTTTGATGAGTCTGGCTAAGGGTCTGTCAATTTTGTTTATCCTTTCAAAGAATCAGCTCCTAGTTTTATTAATTTTTTGTATTGTTTTTCTAGACTCTATTTCATTCATTACTACTCTGATCTTTATTTCCTTCCTTCTGTTCACTTTGAGTTTTGTTTACTGTTCTTTTTCTAGTTCTTTTTAAGTATAAGGTTAAATAGACTATTGAGCTGTTTCTTGTTTCTTGTGATAGGCATGTATTGCTATGAATTTCCCTTTTAGGATTGCTTTTATTGTCTCCCATAGATTTTGAGTCATTGTATTTTCATTTTCATTTGTCTCTATATTTGTCTCTATATTTTGCTTGCTTTCTTAATCTCATTGATAACCCATTCATTGTTTAGTAGCATGTTATTTAGCTTCCATGTGTTTGAGTATTTTTAAGATTTTTCTTGTAGTTGATTTCTAGTTTTATACCATTGTAATTGGAAAAGACAGTTTATATGATTTCAATCTTCTGAAATTTATTGAGACTTGTTTTGTGTCCTAACATATGGTCTGTCTTGGAAAATATTCCATGTGCTCTTGAGAAAAATGTATATTTTACTGCTTTGGGGTAAAATGCTCTGAAGAAATCTCTTAAATCCACCTGATCTAGTGTGTCTTTTAGGCCCATTGTTTCCCTGATTATTCTTTGCCTGGAAGATCTGTCCTTTGACAGCAATGGGGTGTTAAAATCTCCTACTATGAGTATATTAACATTGATCTCTCTTTTTATGTGAGTCTTTTTGTGAATGTAGGTGTTCCTATGTTGAGCGTGTATATGTTTTTTTAAAGTTTTTTTGGGTAACATTGGTTAATACAATTATATAATTTTCAGGTGAACATTATAATTTGACATCTATATGTTCTATTATGTGATTACCACCCAGAGTCCAGTTTCCTTCAGCTACCATATATTTGATCTCTTTTACCCACTAGGGTTATGTCCTCTTGATTTATTGATCCCTTTATCATTATGTAATGCCTTTCTTTGTCTCTTATTATAGCCTTTGATTTAAAGTCTATTTTATCTGATGTAAGTATTGCTATTCCAGTTTTTTCTTCATTTCTGTTTGCATGAAATACCTTTTTCCAACCCTTTTCTTTCAGTTTGTGAGTGTCATTTGATCTGAAGTGGGTCTCTTGTTGACAGCATATGCATGGGTCTTGTTTTCTTATCCATTCGGCTACCCTATGTTTTTTGATTGGAGCATTTATTCCATTTACATTTAAAGTGATTACTGATAGGTACATATTTAATGCCATTTTATTATTCATATTTGTTATTTCTATTTTATTTTTTACCTCTTCTCTTTTTATAGAAGTCCCTTTAACATGTCTTGTAATACTGGCTTGTTGGTAATGAATTCTTTAAGCTTTTTCCTGTCTGGGAAGCTCTTTATTTCACCTTTCTTTTTAATAGAAAGCCTTGCTGGGTAGAGTATTTGTGGTTATAGATTCTTGGTTTTCATAACTTTTTTTAAGTGTAAGGTTAGATTGTTTATTTGAGCTTTGTCTTGTTTCTTGAGGTAGGTCTGTATTGCTATGAATTTCCCTATTAGGACTGCTTTCACTGTGTCTCATAAATTTTGAGTCGTTGTGTCTTCATTTTCATTTGTCTCTAAGTATCTTTTGATTTCTTCCTTGATCTCATTGATAACCCATTCATTGTTTAGTAGTATGTTATTTAGCCTCCATGTGTTTGTTTATTTTTCAATTTTTTTATAGTATTTTCTTTCTAGTTTCATGCCATTGTGATCAGAGAAGACGGTTGATATGATTTGAATCCTCTTAAATTTACTGAGACTTTATTTGTGTCCTAAGATGTGGTCTATCCTTGAAAATGTTCCATGTGCACTTGAGATGAATGTATATTTTGCTGCTTTGTGGTGAAATGCTCTGAAAATATGTTAAGTCCATCTGTTCTAGTGTGTCTTTTAGGCTCATTGTTTCTTTGTTGATTTTTTGCCTGAAAGATCTGTCCATTGGTGTCAATGGGGTATAAAAGTCTCCTACTATAAGTGTATTACTTTTGATCTCTCTTTTTATGTCAGGCAATAATTGCTTTATGTATGTAGGTGCTCCTATGTTGGGTGGGTATATGTTTACTAGGGTTATGCCCTCTTGATTTATCGATACCTTTATTATTATGTAATCTCCTTTTTTATCTCTTATTATAGCTTTTGTTTTAAAGTCTATTTAATCTGATAAGTATTGCTACCTTGGCTTTTTTTTTCATTTCTGTTTGTATGAAATACCTTTTTCCATCTCTTTACTTTCAGTCTGTGAGTGTCACTTGATCTAAAGTGGGTCTCTTGTAGATAGCATATGTATGGGGCTTGTTTTCTTGTCCATTAGGTTACCATATGTCTTTTGATTGGAGCATTTAATTAGTTTACATTTAAAGTGATTACTAATAGGTACATAATTACTGCTATTTTATTATTTGTATTTGTTATTTCTATTTTTTTTTTACTCCTTCTCTTTTTACAGAAAACCCTTTAACATGTCTTGTAATGCTGGCTTGTTAGTGATGAAGTCCCTAAGATTTTTTTTCTGTCTGAGAAGCTCTTTATCTCACCTTCCGTTCTAATTGAAAGCCTTGCTGGGTAGAGTATCTGCAGTTGTAGATTCCTGTTTTTCATAACTTTGACTATTTCTTGCCATTCCCTTCTGTTCTGTAAAGTTTCCATGGAAAAGTCAGCAGACATTCTTATGGGGGGTACCCTTGCAAGTAACCAACTTCTTTTTCTTTGCTGCTTTTAAAATTTTTTCTTTGTCTTTGACCTTTGGCGTTTTAATAATGTGTCTTGGTGTGGGTCTGTTTGAATTCCTCTTATTTCTCCTTTCTGAACTTGTATGTCTACAATTCCTTTGCCAGGTTAGGGAAGTTTTCTGTCATTATTTCTTCAAATAGATTCTCAATCCCTTGCTCTCTCTCTTCTCCTTCAGGTACTCCTATGATCTGGATATTTTTATGCTTCACGTTGTTCCAGAAGTCTCTTAAACTATCCTCATTTTTTTAAATTCTTTTTTGTTGTTGTCGTCTGACTGGTTGTATTCTGCTACCTTGTCAGAATTCCAGTTTGCTGATTTGATCTTTTACTTCAACCAATCTACCATTGAATCCTTCTAGTATATTCTTCATTTCAATTATTGTAGTCTTCATTTCTGTCTGGTTCTTTTTTATGGTTTCCATGTCTTTTTTTTTTTTTACGCTTAGTAGCTCTCTGTTGAGGTTCTCGCTGAGCTCATCCATTCTCCCCACTAAGTTCACTGAAAATTCTTATAAACATTATTTTGAACTCTGTCTCTGGTAGGTTGCTTGCCTCCATTTCATTTAGCTTATTTTCTGGAATTTTCTGTTTCATTTGTGGCATGTTTCTTTGTTTTCTCATTTTATTAGCCTCTCTGTGTTCGTTTCCTTGTGCTAGAAATATTTGTTTCATCTCTCAGCATTGGCCAGGTGGTCTAATGTGGAAAGTGTCCTGTGTGGCCCAGTGGTGCACTCTTCCTGATCCTCTAT